>JAOXYA010015748.1:0-13749 GCA_028565675.1 Sorex palustris | reverse complement strand
CTGAGCACCGCCAGGAGTAACTCCTGAGTGCAGAGCCAGAAGTAACCCCTGTGCATCGCCGGGTGTGACCCAAAAAGAATAAATAAATAAATAAATAAATAAATAATGTCCACCCTCAGGAAAATAGCAGCTGCTCTGGCCTTTCAGCCTGCGCTCAGCCCAGGTCCCCTTTCTGCCTCAGCTTCGAGTTGATGAGTTTCTTTTTCTCTTTTTTGCTTTTTGGGTCATACCTGGTGAAGCTCAGGGTTTACTCCCAGCTCTGCACTCAGGAATTACCCCTGGCAGTGCTCAGGGGATCATATGGGATGCTGGGGATCAAACCCGGGTTGGCCGTTTGCAAGGCAAATGTCCTCCCTGCTGTGCTGTCACTCTGGCCCCGTTGATGAGTTTATTTTATTTATTGATTTGTTATTTTGTTTTGCTGCAGGGACTGAAGCCAGGGTCTCGTATAGGCGGAGCCAGTGCTCTTAACACTGAGCCACACACTCCTTGCGTGGTGCTAGTTCAGTCCAGAGTTGCTGGCTGTGAAAACAAGTGGCCTTGCTAATGGAAAGGGCTGAGCTGAGCTGGAACAGAGCCTGGAACAGGGCCCATGTGGGGACCATTATTGAAGAACAGTAGCAACTTCCTTGGTGGACTGGGAGCCAGCCAGCCTCAGGGTGAGCGGGCAGAGAGTAGGATCCTGTGTGGCGCAACCCCTAGCCAGACAATGTCATACAGGGCTGCGGAGATTTTCAGAGGGCTACAGCACGGGCCTCTTCCCAGTCTTCCTGTCGGCCCCACATGACCAGAGCACTGCTGGAGATAGCCCTGGTAACCCCAGCATGATAGGGGAACGCCTATCCTCCTCCGCCCCTTGCCCTGCCAGCAGTAAATCAATTTTAACATGGAAAGTTGGGGAACAAGATAGTACGCTCCCGTAGGTCTATTAAGCTCCCGTAGGTCTGAGTGCACCAGAGAGACTATGGGCATGTTCAAAGCTGTGTACTTGCTCAGGAGAGATGGACAGGGCTCCAAGGAGTGGGATGATTTTGGGCCGAATGTGATGCCTCATTTATACATCAAGGAAAGCCAGAGGGGGAGAAGGAGGGGGAGGGGGAGAAGGAGGAGGAGAAGGGGAAGGAGTCGGAGAAGAAAAGGAAGGAGGAGGAGGAGGAGATGGAGGATGTGGAGGTAGAGGAGGAGGAGGTGGAGGGGGAGGAGGAGAAGGAGAAGAACCAGAGTAGACTTTCTTTTTGTCTTCTTCTTTTTTTGCCACACCAAACTTGCTCAGGACTTACTCCTGGCTTTGTGCTCAGGGATCACTACTGTTGGGCTCATGGCACATATGGTGTGTGGGAGGCTGAACCCAGGTTGGCTGCATATAAGGCACAACTCTACCTGCTGTACTGTCACTCTGGCCCCTAAGGATTTCTTTCCTTCCTTCCTTCTTTCCTTCCTTCCTTCCTTCCTTCCTTCCTTCCTTCCTTCCTTCCTTCCTTCCTTCCTTCTATACCTCCCACTAGAAGTCTCTTGGCCGGTAGAGTAATCTTGTGAGTAGCTTCTGTGACCTTTCCATTGGTTCCCAGGGAACCTCCCTGTTTGTCTTGGAATTTATATTTCCTTCTCTAAAATAGAGGATCTTGGGGGCTGGAGCAATAGCACAGCAGGGAGGGCGTTTGCCTTGCACGTGGCCGACCTGGGTTTGATTCCCAGCATCCCATATGGTCCCCTGAGCAACGCCAGGGGTAATCCCTGAGTCTGCACAGAACCAGGAGGAACCCCTGTGCTTCGCCGGGTGTGACCCAAAAAGAAAAAAAAATAGAGAATCTTGGACCGAAGAAATAGTCCAGAGGTTAAGGTATTTGTCTTGCACACAACTCACCTGGGTTTGAACCCCAGCACCCCATATGGTCCCCCAAGCCTGCCAGGAGTATGCCTTGAGCGCTGCCGGGTGAGACTCCAAAACAAACAAACAAAAAATAATCCCCAGTGCTGCAAATGGTCCCTTGAGCACTGAGCCAGGAGTTAGCCCTGAGCATAGTCAGGTGTGGCCCCCAAAATAAAAACAAATGAAACAGGACCTTAGTTGGCAGGTCAGGCCCCAACTGGGGCATTTGAGGAGGGGCAGCAGAGGGTGTGGACAGTGCACTGGGGGTCAGCAGAGACGGCCCACGCCGGCAGCTTCACGGTGCGAGAACTGTGAGCCGTCTCCTCTGCTGGCCTGCCAGGCTGGGGAGGGTTCTCTTCCCCAGAAGTAGGAGAGAGGATTCCAGAAGCAAAGCAAAGCCCTTCTGTTCACAGCTTAACAGGCTGAGTGGCGATGAATATCCTGATTCCTGCTCTCTGCCCCCACCCAGCGCCTCCCGGCTGGCCAGCGCTGACTGGACGCCAGAGGCCATGGAGACTGTGGGGTCTGGTGCAGAGAGGGATTCTAGATGGGCAGGTGAGGGCGACCAGCTTACACCACTGGTAGCAGTAGTCAGTTACGCCAGAAAGCCCAGTAAATGTTGGCTATCGTTAGTGTCCCCCTGCCTACCAAGGCCCCCCACCCCCAAGGCTAGTGATCTGAAGGGCTGGAGCGATAGCGCAGCGGGGAGGGCGTTTGCCTTGCATGCGACCGACCCGGGTTCGATTCCCAGCATTCCATAGGGTCCCCTGAGCACCGCCAGGAGTAATCCCTGAGTGCAGAGCCAGGAGGAACCCCTGTACCTCACCAGATGTGACCCAAAAAGAAAAAAAAAGGGACTAGTGATCTGAGACTACAAATGTGCGCGCACTCAGTCTGGGATCCAGAACTCAGAGCAGCTTGGCGCTTGATCCTGTTTTTTTGGTTGTTGTTGCTAGGCTGTTTGTTTGGGGTCACATCCAGTGGTGCTCAGGCATTGCTCCTGGTTCTGTGCTCCGGGATCCCTCCTGGTGGGCTCAGGGGACAATGTGGGGTGCCAGGGATTGAACCCAGGTTGGCCACATGCCAGGCAGACGCCCTCCCTGCTGGACTCACTCCGGGCCCTCAGAGGTTGACTCCAACTGGGCTTCTATTATGTTCAGAGTTGAGGAGCCAGCCAAGCATGCAAAGGGCCAGACTGGGCACCAGGACCCGGCTGGCTATGCAGCTGACGCTGGCTGTTGGCAGGAGGCCTTCCCTGTCCCCCTGACCTTGCCACAGCTGCTGAGCACCCTCACGGGGTGGTGGCTTGGCTTCCTCCAGAGAATTTGTCTCCGAAAACAGGGTCTAGTCTGGAAAGATAGTGCAACCAGTAGGATGCTTGCCTTGCAAATAGCTCAAGAAACAGGACCATTTGGGCCATTCTGACCTGTAAATAATGGTTTCATTCCACTTATTTATTTATTTGGCCTTTGGGCCACTCCCAGCAGTGCTCAGGGCTTTAATTCTGCCTGTGCACTCAGGCATTACTCCTGTGGTGCTCGGGGACCCAATGGGTTGCTGGGGATCGAACCTGCCAGGATCTTGCTTGGTGTGCAAGGCAAGGACTCTCCTGAGAGCACTATCTCTGCAGCTCCCTGCAGTGGTATCTTATTGTGGTTTTAATTTGTAGTCCTTTTGTCAGTGGATGATATTGAATATCTTTCCATATGCATACCGGTCCTTCGCACATCTCCTAAGAAGTACTTGTCCAATTCTTTTGCCTATATTTTCCTGGGTTGGTTGTCTTCCCATTGTTTAGTCATAGAGATTTTGGGATTGCAGCGATAGCAGAGTGGGTAGGGTGCTTGCCTGGCATGCAGCCAACCTGGGTTCGATCCCTGGCATTCCATATGGTCCCCCAAACACCGCCAGGCATAATTTCTGACTGCAGAGTCAAGAGTAACTGCTTAGCATTGCCGGATGTGACCCCAGAAAGAAAAAAAAGATTGTTAGAATGGGACTGGAGCAATGGTGGGCAGCTTGCCTTGCACGCGGCCAACCCGGGTTCGATTCCCAGCATCCCATATGGTCCCCCAAGCACCACCAGGAGTTGGTCCTGAGTGTCGAGCCAGGAGGAACCCCTGAGCATCGCCAGGTGTGGCCCAAAATCCAGAAAGGAAAATGTTTAGAATTCAGACCAGCACCAAGTCGAGCCTATAGGTTCAATAGGCATTCGTGTGTGACTTGTTTTTCTTTTTGAGAATTGATGTCTTACACATGAATCTGTATATCTATTTATTTAGAGCTTTCATTCTCTCAGCAAGGTTTTACAGTTCGCAGAGGGCAACTCTTGCTCATTTTGTTACTATATCGCTAAAGATCTTTTTCAGTGCTGACACAATTAATTTTACAACCTTGATTTCTCAGTTATTCATTGCTAGGACATTTTTATGTGCGATCTGGTGTATTTTGTGTATTTGGGGGTGCGCGTTCACCCCAGTGCACAGAGGTTACTCCTGCCAGCGTGCTGGGTCTCAGTCCCCCCAGTGTTTGGGGACCCCACGGTGCTGAGGCTAGAACGTGAGGGCCCCCCACATGCGAAGTGTGTGCTCCTTTGAGCCATCTCCTTGACCCCTCATCTTGTCTCCTTTGATCTGCCAAATCAAACTGTCAGTTCTGGTGCTTTCATAAACTGCTGAGGATTCTACCAGCAAGGCGCTCGAGCAGTCCTCCAGGGCATGGCGTCCCTGGCGCCCCTGAGGACATAGTCTGGCCTTGCTCTGGGTCTTAGGGAGAAGGGTGTTGTGTTCCAGTCTGCATCACCACCTGTACCAGCCGTGGGGATTTTTTTTTCCTTTTTGGGTCACACCCACCGATGCTCAGGGATCACTCCTGGCTCTGCAATCAGGAATTACTCCTGGCGGTGCTTGGGGGACCCTGTGGGATGCCAAGGATTGAACTTGGGCTAGCCACATACAAGGCAAACACTCTCCCCGCTGTACTTGGCTCCCGCCCTAGCCATGGGAATTTTGAAGTAGCTTTTTTTGGGGGAAGGATGCCTCCCAAGTCATGCTCAGGGGCCCTGGAAACCACTACCAGTGACAGCCTGACCACGTGCGCCTGCTGTTTCTGTTCTGGGACCCGGAATTGCCCTCCTTGGGTCCTGTTATGCTGGGACCCACCAGGACCTCACCCAGCAGTGCTCAAAGGGCCGGGTGGGACCAGGGTCCAGCACGAGGCTTGTGCATGCCAGGAATATGCTCCAGCCCCATAAGCCTTTCCCTCACCCTTGTTTTGAACCAGAGAAGTTTTGTTCCTGTTAGTTTTATTCATTTGCGGAGGGGAGGGGGCAGGGTTAGGGCCACGCCTGGCGATGCTCAGGGCAGACTCCTGGCTCTGCCCTAGGGATCACTCCTGGGATGCCGGGGATGGAACCTGGGTCAGCCGCGTGCAAGGCAGGTGCCCTGCCCGCTCCCACTCCCATTCCCTCGTTCCTTTTTGGTTTGGGGCCCATACTCAGCAGTGCTCAGGAGCAGTGCCTCTGGCTCGGTGCTCGGGGGTCTCTTTTGGTGAAGTGCGAGCCCCCGGCTCCACCTGTGCTAGAGCACGGCTAGAGCACAGCCCTTGAGCTCCCCCCTCCATCCCTCTTTCCCTGGCCGCACCAGCAGTGGGGCCAGGCCGTACCCCAGATGCAAGCTGGGGGGCTGCAGTGAGCCTGCGGGCAAGCCCCTGGGCTCCCACTGACCCCACACCCACTTCCCCTTCTCTCTCAGCCCTCACCGGGCCCTGGGCTGTTCGCCCAGCTGGGCTCTGTGACCAGCGCCAAGGTGAGCACAGGCCTGCGTACATCTTTCCAATTAGTTCCTGGATAAGTACCCGGAAGTGGGATTACTGGAGCACATGGCACTTCTATTTTTAGTGCTCGGAGGAATCTCTAGGCTTTTTTCCACGCTGGCTCTACCAGTATACATTCCCACAAATAAAACGCGAGGGTTTTTTACATCCTCACCAGCACTTAATAGTTCTTAATTTTTTTTTTAAGAAACCTGTTGGGGGCGGGAGTGCTTTGCCTGCAGCCGAGCCCGGTTCCGTCCCTGGCACCACATGGTTCGCTGGGCACCACTGGGACGCAAGGCCCTAACTAACTCCTCTATCATCTCTCTGGTTCCCTCAGACCACACCTGGCCGTGCTTGGGGATTGCTTTACTCCTGGCTCTGTGCTCGGGAATCGCTCTTGGCAGTGCTCGGGGACCATATGTGGTGCCAGGGATCAACGTGGGTCGGCCACCTGAAAGGCGATGTCCCTACTCACTCTATGTCTCTGGCCTTCCAGACTTGTTCTTTGTTAAGTTTTGAAAGGGGTCACCTGACAGTGCTCGGGGCTGACTCTTGGCTCTGTGCTCAGGGAATCATTCCTGGTGGGGCTTGGGAACCATAAGGAAGGCTGGGAATTGAACCCAGCTTGGCGGAGTGCAATGCCCTCCCCACTGTACTACTGCTCCAGCCCCCAGACATTTTCTTTTCTTTTTTGCTTTGGGTCACACCCAGCAATGCTCAGGGGCTCCTCCTGGCTCCGCACTCAGGAATCACTCCTGGCGGCGCGTGGGGGACCACATGGCATGCCAGGGATCGAACCTGGGTTGGCCGCGTGCAAGGCAAACGCCCTCCCTGCTGTGCTCTTGCTCCTGCCACCCAGACATTTTCTTAACCACTGTCCTGCAGTCTCTGCATGTGTCCGGTGCTGTACAGATACTATGGAGAACACAGGAGAATCGGCTTTACCAGGGGCGTGTAAGCCTTTTCTGGAACTCGTCACTCTGGGGCAATGGCGGATGCTCATGGTCACAGTCGGGTCTACCCACCCACCTTCCTAGCCCCACTGTCCTCTTGCCTAGTGTATTAGCTGAACAGAGTCATTTTAATCCAGGAAGACTTCTTAGAAGAAGCAGCATTTAAAAATATTTTTTTCTTTTTGGGTCACACCTGGTGATACACAGGGGTTCCTCCTGGCTCTGCACTCAGGAATTACTCCTGGCGGTGCTCAGGGGACCGTGTGAGATGCTGGGAATTGAACCCAGGTTGGCCGTGTGCAAGGCAAATGCCCTACCCCCTGTACTGTAGCTCCAGCCCTGAGGGAGCAGCTTTTGAGTGGAGCCTCAAAGCGTGAGGAATTGAGTGATGTCGTTCAGCCCTTAGGGCTTAATGGCAGCAACCATGGTTTATTGAGCACATATTACATGCCATTACTGTAATGAGCCCGACTCACTGGTGGGGTGGGTGTCAGCTCCAGAGGCAAAGCAGAGCCTGGATTTGACCCCAGACCCAGACTCTTCATGACTGCCTGAGACATCCTCTCCGGGAACTTTCCCTCTCGGTCTTGTCTCTTGTCCCGCACCACTGCTGGGAATCGCCTTCGGGGACACCGGGGCTCTCCTGCTACTTTCCGGCTCCAGACTCTTCCCTCCAAGCTTCCGTCTCTCTCCTGGGGACATCTGGGGACTCGAGAGGGGCGGAAAGCTGGGCACAGCCTGTAGCGGGGAACCCCGAGTCAGGGAAAGCACCCTGGCTCCCATCCTGCGACCTCACGGGGGCTCCCGTCACCCCGCCCCCTGAGCTCCGTTGCTCCCCCCATCTCCTTCCCAAGCCCCTCAACTCCACGACGGGCTGTGCGGGAATGTGGGGGGAAACGGGCAGGATTTCAGCTAAATATAAACCAAGGCTGTTCCAGTTTCCAAATAGAACAAAGGAGCAGGGTGCTAAGTTGATTTTTATAAATAAAGAGAGAGGGAGTGAGAGAATATTTTTTCGAGATGTTTAATAAAATCGCCTTGTGAGAAGTAGGAAAATCACTGGGGCTGCGGTGGGCGGGAGGGGACGGCGGGCACCCCCTGTCCCTGCTGCCCGACTGCGACTGCCGGGGTGGGGTCCCCGGCCTTCTCAGGCCAGGGAGAGATGGGGGCGCGCAGCGGGGGAGGGTCCCTGGGAGGAGGAGGGACAAGGGAGAAAGACGGTGTGTGGCGCCAACAGCCGCATGTGGAGCACGCCCCCCACCCGTGCGCGGGGCGACGATGCCTCCCCCCAAGGCCGACAGGCTTCGTGCCCAGCCCCCGCCACCTCTCTGCCCCACCTCCTCCCTGCACCCCTCCGCCGCCCTCTCCTGTACCCCAGTCCCGCACGCCCCGCTCCCCGTCCACTCAGAGTGACCTTCCCGTGGCCTTTCTTCCCGAACGGGGCCAAGGCCATCGAACATCCGGGAGGGCACTTGCCTTGCACGTGGCTGACCCGGGTTTGGTCCCTGGCGTCCCATGTGGTCCCCCGAGCCCACCAGGAGTGATCCTGGAGCACAGAGTCCAGAGTGCTAGCACAGTGGGTAGAGTACTTTCCTTGAATGCAGCCAACCTGGGTTCGATCCCTGGCAACCCATATGGTCCCCTCGAGCACCACCAGGAGTAATTCCTGAGGGCAGAGCCAGGAGGAACCCCTGAGCATCGCTGGGTGTGACCCAAAAAGCAAAAAAAAAAAAGGGTGAGTCCTGAGACTTCTGGGCGTGGCCCCCCCAACCCACTCCCCCCCAAAAAAACCCTCTTCCTGAACACCTTTCCTTTTTGGTCTCTAGTGGGGGGTTGTCGGGGTCACACCTGGCAGGGCTCAGGGGCTATTCCTGGCTTTGTGCTCAGGAGTAACCCCCAGGCAACAATTGGGGGACCTTGTGGTGCCAGGGATTGAGCCGAGGTCAGCCACAAGTGCCGTAACCCCGCACCCCTCTGTACCCCGCCACCTTCTCTACGATCGTTGCCCCCTGGCCCCTGCGGGATGCTCCTGGCTGCCTGCTCTGCTCGAGCTTCACCACCTCCTAGCTGACTCGCCTGCCGAGTCGCTCCTCCCGCTCCCCTCCCGGGGAAAGCCCTGCGCAGACAGAAGCCCCTCTGTTTCTCTCATTCACGGGGGACACTGCAGGGTCTGTGGCCAAGCTGTCTGCTTAGCGGGGGCCGTGCTGCCAAGGGATGAGACTCAGAGAGGGGAAGTGACTTGTCTGGAGTCACACAGCCAGGAAATGACAGAGTAAGGGGGGAGCTCAGATTTGTCTGAAAAATGTAGGTTCTTGCTACTTGATTTGAAAAAAAAAATAGCAAGACTTCCTTCCTGCAAAGTAGAGGAAACTTGAGGGGATCTCCTGGAGCCTGGGGAAGGGGGGTAGATGGAGGGTCACAGTGGGTGGGCAGAGTCAGTGAGACCAAACTGTCCTGCCTCACCTGCAACAATGAGTCTAGTGGACGGGAGAGCTGAGCTGCCTGCAAGAGCCCCCACTCTCCCCTTCCAAACCACAACCTGTAGAGCATAAAGGTCCTGAATTGGGGCCGGAGCGACGGTCCAGCAGGGAGGCATTTGCCTGGAGGCGTTTGCCTGGCATGGGGCTGACCAGGGTTCAACCTCCGGCATCCCCTCGGGTCCCGTGAGCCTTCCAGGAGTGATCCCTGAGCATGGAGCATCACAGGGTCCGGCTTTGTCCAGCCCCGGCAGGTCCTGCTCACCCCCTCCAGGCCCTTTGCAGCCCTGCTGCTCCCCTCTGCACCCGGCACCCCGCTCCGTGCCCCACATCATCCTTCCCCGTGCTGCACACGGCACGCTACAGGTATCGCTAACATGTCATTACGTTGTCTCGGTGAGGATGTCAGCTCCGGGGCACGGGAACTTCTGTCTGTGTCACTGTCATCTCCGGTGTCTAGAAGTATGCCTGGCCCCAAAGGGCCCTCCCTCCCTCCCTCCCTCTCTCCCTCCCTCCCTTCCTCCCTTCCTTTCTTATTTCCCTTCTTTCCCTCCTTCCTTCCTTCTCTCCTTCTTTCCTCCCATTCCATTCCTTCCTTTTCCCTTTCTTTCCTCCCTCCCTCCCTTCCTTCCTTCCTTCCTTCCTCTCAGGGCTTCCTCCTGACTCTGTGCTCAGGAACCACCCCAGCAGTGCTCAGTGGACCACATCGGGTTCTGGGGACAAACCCACGTCAGCCAATGTGAGGCGAGAGCCTTCCCCACACTGTCCCCTTTCCCAGGCCCTCGGGAAGTATTAGCGGGCAGTACGAAATCACTCGGGCTTCACAGACACGCTCTGTGGCCTAGAGAGCTCACCTCGCCTGTCTGAGCCTCAGAGCATTGGCCCGTGCACTCCCGGTCTGGACAGTCCACTCTCTGAGATTGTTCCTTTGTGATGTAGCTTTGGGAGCCACACCTGGTGGTGCCCAGGGCTCAGTCCCAGTGGGTCTCTCAGAAAACCCCGTGGTGTGGGGGACAGAGGCCAGTCCTCCCGCACACAGAGCTTGGCCTCCTTGGGTTCACACGGTGCTCCCTGAGATTGTCTTCAGAATCTGAGCTGACATTTTGCAGGCCAGGGCCCGACTGGGGCTTCTCTCTGCACAGGGCACACCTGGACCAAGAGCATTGGCCAGCAAAGGGGCCCCTCTGCGTGTTTGGGCACTGGGTGGAGGCAGGACAGTCTGGCCACATGTCAGCACAGGTGGTTTTTTGTTTTGTTTTGTTTTGGGGTCGTACTCAGCCATGCTCAGGAATTACTCCTGGCAGTGCTCGGGGGACCATATGGGATGCTGGGAATCGAACCCGGTCCGCTGCATGCAAGGCAAACACCCTCCCTGCTGTGCTATTGCTCCAGCCCCCAACACAGGTTCTGATTCTGTCCTCCTGCCTATTTTTGTTTCCGATAGCACGAAGAGCAGATGTTTCCCAGGGAGGGCAGACCCTTCCCTAATGAGCACGGGCTCCCTAACCCGCTGCTCTGCGGAGGCGGGGGGCTTGGGGAGCACCTCTGGGCTCTGAGCCCCCAGGCTGTAGGAAGCATCTCCACGTCCTCAGGAAGGGGCTGTGAGACACGCTCTTTGAACAACCTCTTCCAGCAGACTTCCAGGCCATGCCAGACCCACTCTGGAACCCATCTGTGCTTTGGAGGAAACGGGCCCAAGCTTGCCCAGGTTTCTAGAACAATCCCTCTTGTCTCCTTTAGATCCACGAAGTGCCAGCTTCTCCGTGAGGCCTTTCCTGATGGCTCCACTTCAAACGAGACCCGCGTAATTCCCCTCCTCGCTCCTCTGCCCCACACGATTGCTCTGGGCACTGCTGACGTCCAACAGGGGTTCCACACTTCCCCTGGGCTCTGGGGGCTCATGAGCACGTTCCCCCTCCAGGCCCTCCAGCTCCTGGTCTCTCTGATGGGGCACACTCTGGGTCTGCCCCAGCCTGGCACCTGGCACTGGTATTGGTGCAGATGGTGAAACAAGTTCAGTCCCGCAGCCAGGGCACGAACCCAAGTAGGCCACGGCGCCCAGTGGGCTCGGGGTTACGAGGGAGGAAGAGTGCTCCCTGCCAGTGGCTTCACTTCTGAGCGACGAAGGAAGATCTGAGATCTTGGGCATCGCTGTAACGGGTTCAATCCCAAGGCTGCTGGGGCCGGGAGAGATAGTACAGCCGGAAGTGCGTTTGCCGTGCACAGGACCAACCAACCTGGGTTCCATCCCTGGCATCCCACATGGTCCCCCAAACACTCCCAGAAGTAGCCCCTGGGCATTGATGGGTGGAGCCCCCAAACCAAAACCAAATCCGAGACTGCCACACCTGTGTCAGAACAAGACTGAAATAGACAAAAGCTGGCTCAGTTTCCCCATCAGGATGGGAGGCCATCGATCCCCACTCTCAGAGCTGTTGGGCACATTCATGGAGATGCTGCAGCCTTGGGCCAGTCCACCGAGAGATGCTCAATCCATCCCAAGACCTGCTGGCCTCCCCAATCCCTGTCCCAAAACGAGTGTCACATCCAGGTTCGGGGAATCGGGTAGGGTCAGGGGGTGGAGAGGAGGCGTGCTCACATGCAAGCTAGACTTCCAAGCCAGTGGGGCGTGGGGGTTGAGGTCGCCCATGTGGAGCCCTGCGAGTGTCCCTTGGGGCCCAGTTGCCTAGAGGCAGAACTGGCCAGCTTGAATTGGGCTTTGTTTGGTTGGTTGGTTTGGGGGTCAGACTCAGCGGTGCTCAGGCCTACCCCTGCCTCAGTGCTCAGGAATCACTCCTGGTAGTGCTCCAGGGACCAAATGGGGCCCGGGGGGATGAAGCCCAGCTTGGCCACGAGAAAGGCAAACGCCATCCCTGCTGTACTACTGCACTGGGCCCCCGAATTGGGCTTTTTGGAGAAGCTGGTTTTGGACTTTCCTGGAGCACCAATACCCAAGGGGTGCTTGAGGGGAAGGAGAGAGAAGCGAAGATCTCACCAAGGCTCCAGTCCTTTCCATCTTGGAGGACTCTTTTTTTCCTTTTTGGGGGTCACACCCAGCGATGCTCAGAGGTTGCTCTTGGCTCTGCACTCAGGAATCACTCCTGGCAGTGCTTGGGAGACCATATGGGATGCAGGGGGTCGAGCTGGGTTCGACCGCATGCAAGGCAAACGCCCTCCCCGCTGTGCTACCGCTCTGGCCCCTTAGAGGACGCTTAAGGGAACTGATGAATGTGGTCAGCCGCTGGCAGGGAAGGCTTCTAGGCACCCCTTCCTCTTGCCGGCACCAGACTGCATCTGAGCAGAGTCCCCAGAGCCATCGGCCCAGATGGGTGGGGGCAGGGAGTCTGGGGAATGACTGGCATTGCCTGGCAAGGGCAAACTAAGAGGAACCCAGACTTTGGGGTGCAGGAGGGACTGCAGACGGATCTGAGTCTTCCGGTGAGAAACCTGGAGAGTGAGGAAAACTAAGGCAGGAATTGGAGCTCTGAAGGATTCCGGACTTGGTATTAACGGCTGAGCCACTGAAACTGCGAAACAGAGTGGTCTTTATGTTCCTGCACGGGGCGATATTTTACTAGTGTGTTTGTATGTTTGGGGGGCCCAAGCCCATCAGTGCTCAGGGCTTACTCCTAGTTCCGTGCTCAGGCATCACTCCTGGTGATATTCGGGGGACCATATGCAGTGCCGAAGTCAAACTTGAGTGCAAGGCAAGTGTCTTACCCACTGCACTGCCTTTCTGGTCCCCTGAGTAATAATTTTTTTGGGGGGAAGGGAAACCTGGATTTCATGGTTAAAAAAAAGAAAAGACTTTGAATCCCACACCTGCCATACTAATATTTTTGTTGTTTATTTTCAAAAGGAGAAAGTAAATGAATGCTGGAGTGTGTGTTTACTTCCAGGACGAAATGTGCTAACAGATGCCTTTGTGACACATTCTATATGCAGCCTATGAACGGGAGTTCCTTTGTCTCTCCTCTGGATTCCATTCCAGAATTTCTGCTCTTCCAGGAGCACCCAAGGCCACCCAGCCTCCCTACAGACTCAAGAGGAATCTCATGGGAAATATTCTGGATGGAGGAACCATCTAGATTGGTTTAATGAATCCAAGGGGGCCCGGGAAGGACTGGGTGGCAATCAGTGCCTGCCTGGCCACTGTACAGAGGATGGGGGGTTCTTTCCCCCACAAGTATCTCTGCTCTTTAGATCCTCTGGTACTCCAACTGTGGCCCATCCCAGTCCCTTGGAGCCGTGTGTGTGTGGGGGGGGGGCACCACAGGAAAAGCCAGCACCTAGCCACCCAGTCCTGTGACCAGCTTGTACAGTCACTGTTGAATACTTCAACCAGAATGTATGCAAGCACCACAACTACAGAACACGGCCCCCAGTGTGTGTGTCTGTGTGCGTGCATGCATGTGTGTGTGTGTGTGTGTGTGTGTGTGTGTGTGTGTACCACAACCAAGCAACACCAAAGGGAATAAAAAGTTGAGAGTGGAAGGGGTGAGGAAGTTAAAAAAAGAAAAAATTGGGTGACAAAAAGAGAGAGAGAACAAAGGGAAATACCCTGCCACAGAGGCAGGGTGGGATGGGGGGGTGGGGGGGGAGGGACACCGGGACCCGTGGTGGTGGAAAATGA
>JAOXYA010015741.1:0-13750 GCA_028565675.1 Sorex palustris | reverse complement strand
CACACACACATTTATACACTCACAATCACACACACGCATACTCACCCACGCATTTATACACTCACACACACTCACACAATTACACATAATCACACACACCCACTCATTCACACACATACACACTTACACACTCACACAATCACACTCACACACTCAGTCACTTAATCACTCACACAAAACCCTCACACCCACTCTCATAAACTCACTCACATACACACAATCACACACACACTCTCATTACACTCACACACACTCACACTCACAATCAAATGCACGCTCACACACACACATACTCTCATTCATTCACATACATACTCACACACACATACACTCACAAACTCACACACACTCACACACGCATGCTCAGCTGTCTCTGCAGGTCCATGCCGTTCCATCCAAAGGCCTGGGTTAGCCGTCATCTGTCCATGCCCTCATGCCCCCTTCAGGCCTCAGAGGAGCACCTCTCATCTGGAGAAGACGTTCTGGAGCCGTTGCTAGTTCACAGCCATTCCCACTGGGCGACTCTGCCTAACTCTGTAGGCACAGTGTCACTCTGGAATGGTAATTCCTCTTGGTTCCACAGCTGTGCACTTCCACTGCCTGGGGGAAGGGAGGGCAGGGAGCAAGAGCAGGCGGGTGCCTTCGACCCCAGAGGTGAGAACAGAGGAGCGGAAGCTTGATGACATGAGTGTATGAAGGCCCTCAGAAGGGCGGGAGCGTGTGACCCGCACCTGACTGAATCTCAGGGATGAGGCTTCCCAGGTGGCCGCTTAGCTTGGGCCTCAGGGAACAAGGAGATCTGTCCAGAACAAGGCTGGGTGTGTTTGGGGCCATGGATGGTGCCAGTGTGTAGGGAGGGGTCTCTATTAGCTCTGTAATGGGGTACCCTGAGAGGAAGCAACTGAGCCACAGACCTCCTCACCATCTCTCTGGGCCACTAGCTGCGTCTTCCTCACTAGGTCCAACGTGGCAGGGAATCCTAAGTTATTTAAGGACAAAGCAGAGCTGAATTCTACCACACCGCTAGCAAAGGGGCAGATCAGACTACATGGTTAAAACCAGAAAGGGATGGCAAAAGCACTGAAACAGCTGGGGTCCTCAAAGGTAAAAGACCTTCTGCAACATGCTCTTGAAAGGGATTCCTTCCAGGATGATTACTTTATAAGGCTGAATTCGAATACTTTGACTAATACTTCATAAGGCTGAATTCTTTATAAGGCTGAATTGACTGATACTTTATAAGGCTGAATTCGAATACTTTGACTAATACTTTGACATTTTGTAAAATGCTTTGAACCTCCCTTCGATATGATCTAAGTTCAGCCAAGTTAGTGTGGGTACAAAGGATAAGAATACTAACAAAGTGATGAAACAATTTCTACCCAATGCTTCAAGATTGACCAAACTTTTAAAAAATTTTCCTCTGTCATTCAGCCTCCTTTGCTTGCCAGCATCACTATTAGAACCAGTAATAAAGAGATGCTGGGGCCGGAGTGATAGTACAGCGGGGAGGGCCTTTGACTTGCACGTGGCTGACCTGGGTTCGATTCCCAGCATCCCATAGGGTCCCCTGAGCACTGCAAGGAGTAATTCCTGAGTGCAAAGCCAGGAGGTAACCCCTGTGCATTGCAGGGTATGACTCAAAAAGAAAAAAAAAATGTTCTCTTTCTTGCTGCTTGTATAGTAGCTCCTGAACACTTGAGATGTGACTGCTGAACAGAATTTATCATTTCGTTTCACCTTGCTCTTCCAAGTGAAGCACTTGGAACCGACACAGGGTCCCTCTGTGGGAACACATTTGGGGACTGGCTGGCTGCACCCTACTGTGTGCTGCTGTCTGTCTGTCTCCTACCAGGCGGTGCTGGGCTACAAACCCGGCCTCCCTTCTGCAGCAGTGCACACTGGCACTTGAACTACGTCTTCATTCACAGCCTCATTTTACAGCCTCTTCCTCTCTCTTCCATTTCTTTGGTACTCAGCCTACCTGCATCTCTCCTCATCTCTCATGAGTGTCTGAGGTACACACAGCCAGTTCTGCCTGATGTCAGGAATCAAACTGAGGGCCTTCCACATGCAAAGCTTGTTCTCTGCTACTGAGCTGCATCCTTGACATACATTTAGATCTAGAACTAATGACTGCACTCTTCCTATTTTATTTATTTTTTTCACTGTGTATTATTTTTCTTTAAGTACTCTGCTGGTTGCCAATGTGGGGTTGCTCAAGACTCTGAAATGTGCCCCTTTTTTCATACTAAGGCACTCAGTGGACTTCCCCAGGCCCTGCAGGTACAGAGCCCTGTGTCCGCAGCCTCCAGGGTTGTGTTGTGGGGGAGCATTAGTGGTGCCGTGCACAGCGTACCCAGAAGCAAGAGCCCGAGGTGTGTGCGGGCATGGGTGTCTGCGGTGTGTTAGTCCATTGGCCAGGTACCTCTGTCTCCCCTTTCTGGGGCCAGCTCTGCTTGTGGGGTCACAATTGGAGCTTAAGTACTGGAACCATCAGTACTCTCACACGTGCAGGGGCATTGTAATTCCTGTTCCTGGTTGAATGGAAAGCACTGGCTCACAAAGGAGTGGAGATATCACCCTGGAAGGGAAGGGAAGGGGAGCCAGACTCTGCTAGCCGCATCTACAGTGTTGTCTGGTGAACAATTCCTACTGTAGCTCCCTGAATTTGGGGAAAATATTTCCACTCCTATGGCATATAAATAGAAAGGCTACTTTTCCCCCCCTTTCTGCAATATCTTTTTCAATGAAATCCCGTACAATGGTTTCTTATTTGGCAAATTGGGTTTTTATGCTCTAAGTCTGTTTTCAAAGGGTTATAATGTACTGAGGTCATTTCCAAGTGGTGACTATAGATTTTTAAACGTTTTAATCTGAAAAATATTTTTCTAAGGTCACTGAGGTATTTATAGGAAATAATGAAAATAATACTGCTTAGAAACAAAGGGCTTGCAGAACACAGATATCTGGGCTGCCTTTTCCTTCATAACTTTAGTCATTTCCCAGTACACAAGTTGTAACCCTAAATAATAAATTTCAAGGACTACTTTCTGAATGATGAGCCTCTGGCTACTCTAAGAAAAAGCTAAAAATATCTTAATGAGAAATTAAAAATATACAGAAAACTTCTATTTTACTAATTGAACTTTATAAAAAAAAAACCCTTTGGCATATTCTTGAAGTCCTCTGAGATTACTTTGAACACCTATTTTCAAGAAGTGGCTATAAACAATGCCTTTGGGGGGGGGCACAACTAGTAGTGCTCAGGGCTTACTCCTGACTCTGTGCTCAGGGATAACTCCTGGCAAATTTACTTAGATCGGCCATGTGCAAGGCAGTGCCTTACCTACTTTCTTTGTTTTGGTTTGAGTTTCTTTTTCAGAAATATAATCATTTTATAATGCCAAATAGCCTAGAAATCCAAAGTATGTTAAATTGCAAATGTTTGAGAAAACAATCACTGTCACTGTCACTGTCCTCCCGTTGTTCATTGATTTGCTTGAGTGGGCCCAGTAACATCTCCATTGTGACACTTGTTACTGTGTTTGGCATATCGAATACGTCACAGGTAGCTTGTCAGGCTTTGCCGTAAAGGCGAGATACTCTTGGCAGCTTGCCGGTCTCTCCAAGAGGGGTGGAGAAATTGAACCCAGATAGACCAGGTCGGTTGTGTGCAAGGCAAACGTCTTACCCATTGTGCTATTGCTCCAGCCTGGAGAAAACAATATAAAATATAAATACTTATTTCAACCTCTATTAACTTTTAGAACTAACCTTTATTACGTCTGTGCTCGAGGAATTTTGAAACCCTATTATCAGAATGTGTGTGTGTGTGTGTGTGTGTGTGTGTGTGTGTGTGTGTATTTGGCAGGAACATACTTCTATTTGGAAGTTTAAAGTATAATTAGAAAGTCAAGACATGCGAGAAATGAGGTTTAGCATAATTTTTTTTCACCTCTCTTAGATAAAATGATAGAACATTTTTATCACTGCCAAAAATCCGGTTGGTTGATGCTGCTCAGTCTGTACCCTTTGGTTTATGTAAAATGTTTATAATGACTATAATGCAGATTTATATAGTCTGCAAAGAAAAAAAGAAGATATTTTCAATTAAAAATGGGTTTCATTTTACCATTCTGCATCTCTCTCTCTCTCTCTCTCTCTCTCTCTCTCTCTCTCTGTGATGTTCTTGGGTCATACCTGTGATACTCAGGAGTTTGCACTCAGGAATTACTCCTGGTGGTGTTTGGGAAACCATATGAAATGACTGGGTTGGCTGTGTGCAAGGCAAGTGCCCTACCTACTGTACTATCTCTCCAGTCCCTCTGCACCTCTGAAGAGTTATTTTTCAAACAACACAGAAACACCAAAATTTTGGTAAGGGCTTAATGCCTGTACATTAGTCGATTTTTCTCTAGGTTATTTGATTCTTATTCAGTTCTACTTAAGAATTCAAATGCCACCAAAATTAAAAAGATAGTGACATACATTTGGAGCATCAGGACATTGCTCTTGATTTTTCAAAATCTAAAAAAAAAAAAAGTCGTGTTACTCATTCTTGCAGAACCACTGTTGAAGCCCCTTGCAGTTTTAACAAACAATTTTTCCCCACAATTTTTTTAATTGGATCACTGTGAGATAAAAGTTGTTCATGATTAGATTTCAGTATTCAGTATTGAGTATTCCAACACCCAGCATCCCTCCACCAGTGTCCATTTCCCAGCACCAGATTTTTTCCCTTGACAAATATTTTTAATCCAAGCTTTTATATTTAAAAGAATAACATTTTAAAATAGAATTAATTTTCCCTCCCAACTCCATTAATCCTAGGCTAAAAAGAAAGTCGAAGGTCCATGAATTGAAGAGGAAAAAAGGGTAAGGGAAGAGCTCGTCTTCCCATAAAGGGCCACAGAGGCAGCCAATGCTCCTCAGTCTGTCTCTAAGGACTTTTTCAAGTAGCAGAAAATGGAAGAAATGGGAGGTTTTGAGAGGGTAACACTTTAAAGAAGAGTTCAGAGAAAGATCTCCAGATTAAAAAAAAAATCAAAAAAAACCCTTAAGATTCCCACACAAGTTTGAGGGGAATGCACAGCTCACAACATCTTGGCCCTTAGTTCCCTAGAGCCAGCTGCTGGCTGATGCCAGTCCCAGGCCCCACTGCCAGCCCACCATCAGTCAGCAGTCCCTTGGACTGGTCCTAGGCAGATAGATGCCCTCAGAAACCTCACCAATGTCACAGCCAGCCAGCCTCTTCTGTTGGGCAGTCACCCACTCATCCATCACCAGCTTAACTTGCAGTCAAAGATTTTCCCTGGGGCTTTAAGACCTCTCTGAAGAAAAGCACTCATGAGTGAAAAAAAGATGAATCAGCCCTGCTGTTAACTGGAGGGGACTGTCTACCCCGCAGCGACACTTACCAAGGCCAGGACACATTTTTGGTTGCCACTACAAGGCAGTGGCCCTTCTGGGATCTAATGGACGGGCACTGCTGCACATCCCGTAACTGGTGCCTCCGTGCCAGCCCCCACAGGAGGAATGAGCCAAGCCAGAATATCCATGGCGCCATGGGAGAGAAACCTCCGAGGGATAATTTAGCACAGGACTGCTTAAACCTTCCCTGCTCACGACCCCATCATAACTGAGAAATGCAACCGGGTAGGTGATGCCACATGACACAGTGGTTTGGGGATGAATTCTGGGGTGTTCTGTTGCTTGGAAAGTGTTAACTCATTCTGTTACTCAGAAAACATTAAGTGTTTCCACTAGAAGTGTGTGTGTGTGTGTGGGTGTGTGTGTGTGTGTGTGTGTATGACTGGATCACAGTCTGAAGGAGGTACCACGCAAACACAAAGGGGCACACAGGAAGTCTCAAACGAGAGGTGGACGTTTCCTTGGAAATGATATTTCCCAAGAAACCCGAACAAAGGGCTTGTTAAAAAAGGATGGAGGATGGAGGTGGGAGGATAGGGCCAGGCCACACCAAGGCCAGAAGGACACTGGAGGAAGCAGCATGCTAGTCTCAGGTGCAGAAGTGGCTAGCCTGGGCTGGAGAGGTAAACTAGGCCCAGATCATCACAAGCTTCTGTGACAAAGACATCTGTTTTTAATCTTTAGAGCACTAAGAAGCCCAGGAAAGATTCATACAGAGGAGTAATGTAAGCTTGCTTTAGGACCATCACTCAGGAGAGAATCGCTAAGGAATGAGGTAAGAGGACCTCTGCAAAGGCAGGGGATTGAAAGGCTTGACTAAGTGAGGCTTCTAATGGACAAACAATTTTTCCCCACAATTTTTTTAACTGGATCACTGTGAGATAGACAGGAGACAGACACTTGGATGGCATGCACCCCATGGAGATAACTATCTAGCAGTTCCAAAGCCCTCAACCTTCAAAGCCCCCAAGTTGTTTTATAATTCACCTGTGGCCCAATTTGACCACAATTATAGGCCAGCAAGGCCTGAACCTGAGCTGTGGCTATTTATCTTATTGATTGTGATTTTTAAAACAGAAGCATTCATGTCTATCTTAGTGTGCTACCTTAGACTCTATCTGGTAGATTATAACATTTAAAAAAGTATATCCCAAAATGAAGTGGGGTTCAAGGGCTTAAGAAAAGGGATCGTGGACCTTTATGCTAGATGCCGCATAAACGTTTGTCAATCTACATTAAATTGAGCAAAATTGGTTACTGAGTGATTCTTTGTTCAAAATACTGACATCAGAAATTTCCAGATACCATGTATATATGGTATTTGCCTCAAAACCCAGGAAATTTTAATGGGGTCATTAATGGAGAGATGTGTACACTGCTGGCTGATTGGAGCTGGAACACCAGAAGCCTAAAACTATTGTCAACAACTTTGTAAATCACACTGTCTAAAAAACAAACAAATAATAAAAAAAAAACAGGAAATTTGGAGTGTAACCCTAACAGACTAATGGCAGTAGGATTGGTGAAAAGAACTAAAACAGAATTTATTTACTTCATGGTTCCTCTTCCAACTACTGACACACAGAAAAGTAGATGCAACAGTAATGAGAAGCAGATCTTCATCTCTGAATTATTCTAAGCGAAGCCAGTTAAGAGTTGAAAGACAGAGGTTAGAGAGAGAGTACAGGGGCTTAAGGCCTTGTAAGTGGCTGACCTGGGTTCGATCCCTGGCACTGCATATGTTCCCCTGTGCACCTCCAGGAATGATCCCTGAGCATACAGCCAAAGAGTGTAAGTCCTGAGCACTGCTGGGTGTAGGCCAACAAAACAAAACAAAGCAAAAACACCAAAAAAGATTGAAAGACATTTTGGCCTTGCTCTCAGAGACCATTGGCATGACCAAGAAGATACCATTGTACCAGTGACTTGTGCTTTCTCTGGAGAGCCCCAGCCTTTTCGATACTCGTGTCACTACTGCAAACACTTGCATCAATCAAGTGGTGCTCAAGTAAGCATGGCCACAGGTCACCACCACCACGGCATGGAAGTGACCCCTGGACTTGCCCTCAAGCATCAGTCCTCCTTTCAGCGGGATCTGGGACACGGCTTCTGTGTGAGGGCACTGCGGCCTCTATGTGTCTATGGCCTCTGTATGCATATTTGCCTCCAAAACCAGGACATTTTAATAGGGTCATTCAAGGCCACGGGGCTCCATGCAGCAAACATGGTTGGTCAGAGGAGAAGCACACAGTTGCAGCACCCACCCAAAGGGAGGCGCCCGAAGCGCGAATGGGAAAGCATCACCTTGCCAGGAGACAGCAGAGGGGCCTAGTGCAGAGGGACGGAAAGACTCTTGGAAAGACCACCTGAAAAAGTGCAGTGATCTGGGGCCAGAGTGACAGTACAGCATGCAAGGTGCTTGCCTGGCATGCAATCAACCTTGGTTTGATCCCCAGCACCCCATAAAGTACTCCAAGTCTACTAGGAGTGATTCCTGAGCACAGATCCAGGAGTAAGTTTTGAGCATTGCTGGGTGTGGCCCAAAAGCCGAAAAAAAATAGAAAAGAACAGATGGACAGATGATGATACTCATGACCTGGAAAGACATAAAAAGGGAGAAAGATGAACTGAAACCAACCAAAGACCAAGAGAAAACAAACACAGAACACCGAGGGTGGGAGGAAGAACTGGGAGTGCAAAAGGCAGCAGAAATGTGGGAGAATGTCATGGTCTCAAGTACAGGCTAGTAAGGCACGCCTAGAAACTCCGTGACGTTCTAGAAGGTCTGCAGCTATCAATTAAATGGAAGAAGCAGGAAATAAAATACTTCATAACTTATTTTACAGCTTACTTGGTCTAGGGGAAAACAACCCTTCTACAAAATAAGGTACACTGAAAATGCACTTCAAACGGGTGGAAGAAAGAGCTGTATACAGAGTATTTTTCAGTGAGTCTGAATAATAAATTCTGTCATCAGCAAGATGTTGCCAACTCTGTAAAGCAGTATGGTCTGGCAGGGTACTTTATAATAATAAACATACCAGGAGTATAATTGAAATATTTAGATGTCAATTGAGAAGATTGGCAACATTAAAGTTTCCAACTACAGGCATATCCGTATAAATCATACTCTGCATTTTGAACCTGTGGCAGTTTGAAAAGAAAATGTTAGTATTCTAACCAAAATAGTCAAAAGAACTAGCCATCCACAGCAACTGCTTTTACTGACAGACTTGTTATCCCAAGCCAGAGAAGCAGACTTAAAAACTAACTACTGATAGCATATTTAGCTTCTATCTGTATAGTTTTCTTTTATCCTTTAAAAACAACCTTCAACGCCTAGAGAACTAAAGAGCTCATATTTAACTAAATTCACCAAGGAGAATTGTGCGGGCAGGGGAGGGTGAATCAAGCTCTGTAAGGGAAATGTTTATTTTTTTATGGACATATTTGCCATATTTTTTGTCCTTTTGTTGTTTGGGAGCCACACCCAGCAATGCTCAGGAGTTACTCCTGGTTCTGCACTCAGGGATCGCTCCTGGTGCTGTTCAGTGTACTGAATGAGATTCCGGGGTCTAAACCCATGATCAGTCACACGGAAGGCAAGTGTCTCCCCATTATTATTTTTTACTGAATCACTGAGAGATAGTTACAAAATTTTCCTGATTGGGTTTCAGTCATACAAAATTCAATACCTGTCCCTTCCCCAGTGTACATTTCCTACAACCAGTGTCCCCAGTTTCTCTCCCACCATCCCCACCCCACCTCTATGGCAGACACTCCCCTCCCCCCCCTTGGGCATTATGGTCAGCAACACAGGGATTGAAAGGTATTGAAAAGGTCATCACGTATCAGGCCCCTGTTTTGCTCCTCCTTAAACCATCCTATGCCCCAGTTTTTGTTAGAGTCTTCTGATGACGACCCACATCCAACTTAAATCCCTCAGTGACTCTAGCCTTCATTAACAATGTCTGTCTGTCTGTCTGTCTGTCTCTCACCTCGCCATCTGGCCAGAGATGTAGACTATTAAGTCTCTCTCCCCCCGCCCCCATTGTTCACTCTCCTTGCCATCTGGCCAGAGATAGAGACTTTCCCTCCAATTATTTAGGGTCCCAGTCAATCAGCTTCCTCAATAATAGAAACCTTCCTCTTCTCTCCTCAGCCTCCCTCAGTGACAAACCCATCCTAGTCTCATCCTTGAAGACACATTCCATAAATCCATCATTTCTTCCTCTTTTATGGCTCCTGTACCCATCTGCCCCTCCCTTTTTCCTTCTCCCTCTCCCCTCCCTCTCTTCCCTTCCTTCATTCATGACTGTTATGTGATGTTGCTCATTGCCAAAGTCTGTTCCAGTGTGTCTGGACATGGACTATTAATACTCACATGGAATTCCATGTTATTTCAGCCCTCATGGAGTACGGGAACATGTCAGTGAGTCAGAGGTCTACTGCCAGCCCATAGCCAGTGCTGGAGAAAAGAGCAGCATGGCAGGGACAGGCATAAGAGTCCGGGCAGGAGGCGAGCACTTGCAGTAGGGCAGCCAGAGGGGCCCCTGCACACCCTTGGCCCTGAAGGAGGTGAGGAAGCTGGAAGAGAGACCAGGGAAAAACTCCAAGTGGCGAAAAATAACTCAGTTACAGAAGAATAGATTACAACAGCACATATCTCAGAAAAATAAAATATTGTTAATGTCTTTCCTTTTAGATAAGACCATTTGGGGGGTAAGTACAAGCAAGATGTCTTGCACACTGTCAACCTGGGTTGGATCCCTGGCACTACATGGGAGTCACCAAGCCTGGACACAAATGATCCCTGAGCAAAGAACCAGGAGTATTCCCTGAGCACCACTGGGTGTGACCTCAAACCAAACAAACCAAAAATCCTAAAAGGACAAGCAAGAATTAAGGCATTTGTTTCGCCTGCCTCTGAACCCCAATCCAATCCCAGATCACCTGTTACCCTCAAAAGAAAAAGATGGAATTAATGATTTGAAAATTAAAGCCAACATTGCTGCATTTATTTCAGGGATGTTCAAGTAAATGAAACACACATCACAAAGGCTTCTTGTTCACAATCACATAAAATTAAACTGCTCTTCCCTAAGTTGTTTAATATTATTTTCAAAACAATCTCCCTTAGAAAATTATTGTATTAAAGCCTCTTCATTTTTTAAAAAAACTTTTTATTAGTGAATCACTGTGAGGTACAGTTACAGGCTTAGAAACTTTTGTGCTTGCGTTTCAGTCATACAATGATCGAAGCCTCTTTATTCTTGCTATAAAATTAATTTCACTCATATTCTTTCCTTAAAGAATGATGGACTCATCTGTTTTCAAAGAATAATTCTGCTAAATTCATTAAAGGAATTTCCTACCATCAGATCTACCACTAGTAAATTATCACTATTGTGTTTACCCAAAGATGATGAAAGCTATTGGAAATTGTAAAATTGTTTTGAAATTTTGTGTTCATTTTACAATACGGTACAGTTTATATAGGAATTTTAAAAGTGCTCCATATACATACAATTAATTTGCTTCAGCGACCTCTTAGAAATATAGTGTAAACATCTAAGAACCACAACAGAATCCTTGATAGCTCTAACTCCAGCAAAGATATTCTAAAAAGCCAGTACAAAGAATACTGGGGCACACTTGTGATACAACGGGTGTCTTTTTTCATATCCATGCCAGACCAGTTGTTAAGCATATAGTAAATACTGGAAGCTCAGTATTCATATAGCATGCCCTTTTCACTGCCTCTGGTCCTGCACAAAAACTTCATCTTCCAGCTGAAGGACCTACAGGCCCATTAAGCAGACTTAATTGGACTTAAATCATCTCCAAGAATAAGCGATCATGAAGGTCATTGCTATGTGGTCATAAGTGTATTTCAGGATTCTTTGATGGATTGAATGGACTGCCCAAATATGAAGTGCCTCGAAAACCGACAGAATTTTAGATTGAGTCTGTGTTCAGCAGAAAAGACCTGCAAGGAGAGAAACCCATTCTATTATAGTATTTTTGTTTGCCAAACCTTAAGAATATAACATATCCAGACTGAAGAGAGCAGCAAATGCAATTGTCAACCTGCTGGTTTTAGTTGAAGCAACAGCTTTAGGACAAGACCTGAAGGCAATGCAGGGAGAAGTTTGAGTGCCATTGTGTTGCTCCAGAAAGCCAGCAGCTCTAAATGCTCCACCCTACAGCTTGTCCCCTGGGGTACTTGGAATTCTACCTAAATTTCCTTTTCTGGATTGAATGCTTCTCTCCCAAAGATTCAAGGGTAAAAGCCAACAGGAAAAAAGGGTATTAGGGAATAAGAATATAATCCTTCCTTAAGGACATAGACAGATTTACTTCTATCTGGCATGAAAATATGTTTAAGAATTTTGTTAAAGAGAGGAACAGATATTAGAAGGACTTCAGTCATTTGTGGAGTATAAAATAACAACCTGAGACTGCCACCTGAGGACAGTAGATACATGGGCCAGGAAGATTGCTCTACAGTTGGAAGCCTGCCTCATGAGGGTGTGTGTGTGTGTTGGGGGTCGGGTGGGGAGGAGAAGGCAATTAGAATAGAGAAAGAATCACCAAGAAAATGAGGGTTGGAGGAATTGGTCAAGATGGGAGATGTGTGCTGAAAGTGGATAAAGAACCAAACATGATAACCTCTCATTCTCTGTATTGCAAACCATAATGCCCAAAAGTAGAGAGAGAGTAAGGGGAACATGGTCTGGAGGCAGGGGGAGGGTGTGGAAGGGGAGGGGTATACTGGGGATATTGGTGGTGGGGAATGTGCACTGGTGGAGGGATGGGTACTCGGTCATTGTGTAACTGACACTCAAGCACGAAAGTTTGTAAGTCTACAAATGTATCTCATAGTGTTTCACTAATAAAAAATTAATTAAAAATAAATAAAAAATATTCAAGTAAATTACGTAAATTCATTCAACCTTTGTACTACCTATGGAGCATTACTCTATCATAATCAAATCACCATAAATGATTAAAAGAAACTTTTAAGGGGAAACATGATAGCATTCAGAGTGTTTCATGCTAAGAAGTTTTGACTACTGGGGCTGGAGTGATAGCACAGTAGGCAGGGCGTTTGCCTTGTATGCAGCCCACCCAGGTTTGAGTCCCAGCATACTATATGGTTCCTTAAGCCTGCCAGGTATGATTCCTGAGTGCAGAGTCAGGAGTGATCCCTGTGCACTGCCAGGTGTGACCCAAAAACCAAAAAAACCCCAGAAGTTTTGACTACTCATTGCTCAGAGGATTTTTATATGGTATTCACAGTCTACAAAGTATACTATAGCTAAAAAAAGAACCAGGAGGACTAGTCCATGGTTGGAAGCTTGCTACAATGGTGGTGGTGAACTTAGGATGGAGAAGTTCACCTTGACAATGATAGCTGGAATTGTTCACTCTGGACAAGAACTGAGTACTGATTTTTAAAAAATTTTAAAGCCAACTTGTCTTGGTCTTCAGTAAGAAGCATGTCATGCTGGGGCGATGGGAGTGGGGGATATAAGACCAGGGGCAGAACACTACAACAATGGTAGAGGAAGTAGTCACTCTGGAGGAAGAGGAAATCTGGAAGGTGGTAAAGTGTTATTCATGAATCTATATCAGTGACAGTATTCTAAACCTAAAAAATGTACCTGACACAGAAGCAGGCTGGATTATGGAAGGGAAAATGGGAACATTGGTGGAGGGAAGTGGACATTGGTGAGATCTGTGTTGAAACATTGTACAACTGAAACTCAGTCATGAATAGCTTTGTAAATCAGTGCATCCATTAACAATTTAGGATTCAATTACACTAGAAGGCTCTGAAGAACCACACAGAATTTATCACAAACTTGTCAAAGACAATCTCACTATCAGGGCCTTAACCTCTAGAGGAGTGAACCTCTTTTTGAACATTTTTGTGTGTATTTGTGTATGTGTGGAGAGTTGATCAAGCAGTCATGCAACAGAGGTTCCAAAGAGCTGATACACAGAGATAGATTCATAATACATCTCTGTACAGTTTTTGCTATAGCAATAGCAATAAATGTAAGCTATGATGAAGAGAATACTGGAGTATATTCCCCAGTAGGTTAAAGGACAAACATCATAACCTTTCAATATCTGTATTGCAAACCGTGATTCCCAAAAGGGAAGTGAGAGAGCCAGAGAGAGAGGGCCAGAGAGAGAGATAAAGAGAGAGAGTGAGTGGGAGAGAGAGAAAAAGAGAGAGAGAGAGAAGATAAGTGCTTACCATAGAGGCAGATTGGGTGTGTGTGTGTGTGTGTGTGTGTGTGTGTGT
>JAOXYA010015713.1:0-13752 GCA_028565675.1 Sorex palustris | reverse complement strand
TTGAGACACGATTAAATACTGGTTGGGAAAACTCGAAATAATGGTGGTTGGTAAGCTGTAAGAATGGTGGAATTGGTGTTGGAATACTGAATGTAATAAATTATTGTGAACAATCTTATGACAAATTAAAAAAAAAAAGAGGCAGAGAAGACTATGGTCTGAACTCCCAAAGTCAGCCTCCCTGCTGGAGAAAAGCAGGGTCTCTGCATGCCAGACAGAGGCGGAAGCATGAGTCCTGCTGAGAAGAAATTTGCCCGGCAGCACGCAGCCCACCTGGGGACAGCCCCTGGCACCGCTTAGGATCCCCCAAGCCCCACCAGGAGAGAGCACTGACTGCAGAGCCAGGAGTAAGCCCTGAGCACTGGTGAGTGTGGCCCCTCCAAAATCAAACATCAATCACATAAAATGCAACCAAAAAGGTGAGAGAAGAGAGAGAATGGGGTTCTGGTGACTGCAACCAAGAATCAAGTGTCCTGGGGCTGGAGCGGCACTACGGTGGGTAGCAATGCTGGCCTAGGGGGTCTTTCGATCCTGGCATCTCCTGGAGTCCCCCAAGCACCACCAGGAGTGATTCCCTAGCCCACCCTGCCCCCCGCAAGCTCATGAGGAGATCCCTGAGCATTCCAATATGTGACCCCAAAACAAACACAACAAGCAAACAAAAAAAGCTATACAATTATAGACCTGGGGAAACATTCACACACACACACACACACACACACACACACACACCCCTCCTGGATCCAAGTTTATGGACTTCCATCCCCAGGTGAGGTTCTATAATTATAGGCCTGGGCCAGTTCTGTATCCATCAATGCCTCCAAAGAAAATGAGGGGGTGTGGCTTTAGGATGGTACAGTGGGAGAATGCTTGCCTTGCCTGTGGCACATCCAGTTTCCATGCCCAGCGAGGCTGATTCCATCCAGAGCACCAGTCACAACTAAGCACTGAACATTGCCAAGTGTGATGCAAAACTCTAAAAAAGTAATACAATAGAAAGAACAAGGGGCATGCAGTTCCACAGGGGAGGTAGACACAGAATGGAGGATGGCCACATGACAGAGAACTCTGAGCTCTGGTTCTGGTAAATCAAGGAGAACAGGCATGGAACAGAGCAGAAGACAGCTGCCTTGCACATGGCAGACCCACATCCAGGTCCTCAGTACCCATACGGTCCACTGGGCCCACCAGGTGGAGTAATCCCTGAATCACACCCAGTAATAAGTCCTGGTGTACCCCCCAAAAAATAAAAATAAAAACAAGACTCTCCACACTAAACAGGGCCCTGTATGAATAAAACCCTTCCAGATTCTCAGCCTGTGTGTATTATATACATATAATAAGCTAAGAGTATATATATTTAAAATAAATATATATTTTAGGGGAGAGAGGAAAGGAAAACACCTTTAAAAAAAAAGTTCAGTACAGGGCAATCTAGAGGCAGAAAAGAGGCATCCAAGGGGCCTGTGTGTGGCTAGAAGGGCTCAGAGATGATGGAGGTCAGCGAAGAATGGTCAGTCGTCGCCCAACTCTGAAAAAACCCGCTAAATCCACTTAGAGGGGCCAGAGCGATAGCAGGGCAGGGAAGCTATTTGCCTTGCACACAGCCAACCTGAGTTCTATCCACGGCATTCCACAGGGATCCCTGAGCAGTGCCAGGAGTAGTTCCTGAGTGCAGAGCCAGAAATCACCCCCAGCGCATCGGGGTATGTCCCAAAAGAAAAAAAAATCTGCTAAAGAGAGAGGAATGAGGCACTCAGAAGTGGCTGTTTATTTTCTTGTTTTGTCTGCTTTTTGCGTCACACCTGCAATGCACAGGGGTTACTCGTGGCTCTCAGTAATCATTCCTGGCGGTGCTCAGGGGACACTATTGGATGTCAGGGATCGAAACCCAGTTCAGCCATGTGCAAGGCAAACGCCCTCCCCGCTGGAATATGGCTCTGGTCCAGAAGAGGCAATTTCTAAGATGTCTAAATGCACAGCGTCAAGAAAGGTCTTACAGCAAGGTTAACGGGAATCTGGCACACCAGGTAATCCAAAGACAAAATTTTATACAGATCAGCTGGCAAACCCCATCCAGGAGTGTTTGCCTTCTGCATGGAGGAGTTGCATAGTATCCATGTGAATCCCAAGAGAAAATGGGGCGCATCTCCACATAAATTCCACCAAGCAATTGGGGTCCAATGGACACCTACACCTGCTGGGCCAAATTAACTGAAGCCCCTGGAACTGTTACTTTTCCTTGTCAAAAAGGGCAACCAGCCTGAAAGCAAAGCCCACTCCCCATCCCCAGACACGCCGGCCCTTAATCAGTGCAGCCCGGCAGCGTCTAGATTTAAACATCTGTTCAGTTTTGAGTTCCTAATGACAGAAGCACAGAAACCTGCATTCTGCTGTTTGTACTCACTTTTCTGCAAACGGATTCAGGATGATCTTCACCACCATCACACATGTTCCCCGGCCCCCACACACCAAAAAAAGACAAGATACAGCTATACAGCCGGAAAGCAGACCAACACTCCTAGCAGAAGGCAATATAAGAGAGCGCATACCATGAGCTCACTGTTTTTAGTCTGATCACATGCACTTTATTTGCCACGAGAAATCATTTTGCTTACTTCAGATTTCTAACTACCAATACTTCAGATTTCTAACTACTAATCTCCACATGCCATTACTGGGGAAACTGTGTTTTGTTATTATTTCAATGAATATTAGGCTCTTCGTGTTCCTAGAATGAACAGACGCCATTGGGCTACACCAGCACACGACAGGGACAAATGGAGACGTTACTGGTGCCCACTCGAGCAAATCGATGATTAAGGGGAAGTCAAGTGATCAAGTGATTATTTCTATGAAGCCTGGGGTGGGGTGGGGTGGGGTGGGGAGGGGAAGGGAGGGGTTACCTACACATTCAGGGTTCCAAGGCTCAATACTTCATACCAACCCGAGGCTCCAATGCTCTCAGCCTGTACATCAGACATGAGTGACCACCTGAGGTGTCTCTGAGATGCTCAGCTAAAACTGAGGTGGGGGGAGGGTCGCTGAACTGGGGCCCACAAAGTGTTACGTGTGTGATAGCAGGAACTGGGAGCACCCACTAGCAGAGCTTTCACGACATTGCAGCTGCCCACACCTGGACAGGTAGACGCCAAGGGGCAGCTGACAAAGCAAAAAACGCTTTCTCATCCCTCTTCCCACCTGGAGAGAGAGGACACAGGAGGCACTGTCGAGCGAGCAGGGTGCTGACCTTGCAAGGAGCCAACTGGCTGAGATCCGGGCACCAAGGGTTGGTCTCCCAAGCCTTGCCAGCAGTGACCCCTGAGCGCTGAGCCAGGAGTGAGCCCTGAACACTGCTAGCTGTGACTGTGATTCCCCACAACCATGTTTTCAAAAGGGAGCACCTTTCCAAAGAACCCCAGTTCAGATTGAATTCTTGACAGGAAATGAGTGAAAGCATCTCCCCGAGTCACCATATGCATAGAATTACTTTTTAAAATCCACTTTCTGGGGCCGGAGCGACAGCACATTGGGGAGGGAATTTGCCTTGCACGTGGCTGACCTGGGTTAGATTCCTGTCATCTCACAGGGTCCCCCAAGCACCACCAGGAATCACCCCTGAGCATTTATGATATAAATAAAAAAACAAATCCACTTTCTTTTTCCCTCCTGGCAGGGAAGCATGTAAGTGAGCAATTCGCCTTCAACGCAGAAACCACTGCCAATGTGGTGGAATTACCCGGCCCATGGAATGATCTGTCCAGAGGGGGAAGACAAGGGTACACCTCTTTATCGGGGACACAATGGGCACATGGAGGAGTGAGTCCACAAACAGCTTACACAACAGTCTAATTCTATCCCCAAAACCAAACAAAAGGGGGGGAATGAGGAGGAACGAGTGAATGGCAAACGTGGTGGACAGAAGCAGGGGTATCAGGGAAAGCAAGGATGCGTTCAGCAACCCAGCCTGGCCATCACCCAAAGGCTGCAGGTGAGAGCCAGTCCTGCAGGGAGAAAGGAGGAGAGGGGAACTGAGGTGAAGGAAGGGAAAGGGAGCGGAGGAAACGGGAGGGGAATGGCAAGGTGAGGCTACTACCAATCCCCCCAAAGACTAAGTTTTTCTCTTTTCACTACAAAGCACTACACCGCTGAAATGCACAAACAGGGCAGTGGTTCACCTGGGCAGAGGCAGGCGCCACATCAGGCGGAAGACACTTTCACACAGCCCTGGGTGCCCACAGCTCACCAGCAGGCCAAGTGCCAACCACCTCCTGTTGGGAGCCCCTCAGGCCCCCTGGAAGCTGCAGAAACAGCGCTCAGTGAGAGTCCCTTGAAAGGCCCGAGTGGCACAGGCGGCTACAAATATGTCTGCAGCTGGCACTTGCTCACAAATCCAACTGTTCGGTTTGGCTCCTTGGCACAAAGCAGGCCCAACGAGCACGCCTGCTCTCCCATCACTACAAAGCGTTCCTTCCTGGCTGACTCCGAGCATGCCCGTCACTGCAAAGCGTTCCGTCCTGAAGTGCCCGGGATCTCAGCCACAATATTAGCAACCGTACAGGAGGCAGGGTAGCTTCCGGGAGCCATTCGGACACAACATGGATCTGCCCTGAACACGTCACCATGGATACTGTGTCCCCATGCCATACACGAGATCTCTAAATGACTGGCGTGTACCGACCCACCAACAGTCACAATTCAATCACTGACTCAAGAGTTCCCTAGGCAGTGACTGTTCAAGGACTCACCCTGTGGAATGGCCACCTTGAGGACATTCTTCCTAACAGGACTTGGGGTCCAAGAAGTGCCAAATGGAGAGACTCATGGCCTTGGGCCTAAAGAGAACGTGCTTCCGGCCCTCTGCCACCCCCTCTCCCCGCCGTTCCTTTACTGCACACAACCCAACACACACTATACCCACTCCAAGCACTGTGGAACGGACACAAAGACAGGCTTTCTCCAAGCCAGCATAAGGTCTCCACAGAAGAAGCACCCCGAGAGATCCTCCTGCCCCCAATCTCACTCACACCTGTGGAAGACAGCTACGAAACGCGGCTGGGGTGAAGTTACAGCGAGCAGGGTGCTGGCCTGGCTCGCAGCCAACATGGGTCGCTCCCCAGCATCACATATGGTCCCCCAAGCCTGCTAAGGTAATTCCTGCACATAGCCTACTGGGGACCTCCGAAACAAAAATGTAACACCTCAGCAAGCCAAGCACGTCACCCAGAGTGCCCCTAGGGTAACTGGAACTGGCCTTTGCTCCCAGAGCATGTGGGATACCTGCGTCCCCCATTAGCTCCTCACAGGAAGAGTCCTTCAAGTCAAGGGGGAGGCCCGCGGCCTCATCTCTCTACACCGGCGGCCCCTCTGCTCTTGGCACACTTCATGGAAAGCCACTCAGACCTCATCACCCACACCTCAAGGGCCTACACCCGGCTGACCCACACCCATGGGGTCTACACCTGGCTAATCCACACCCCACCAACTACATTCGGCTCATCCACACCCCATAAGGTCTATACCTGCTCACTCACACCTCCTGAGCCTACACTCAGCTCACCCACAAATCAGGGAGCACGGAAAGCTGGTTTGAGCTCTAGGCGCCTGTGCCACATGGGGGGCATCAAGCCTGAGCACTGCCAGGTGAGGTCCCATCCCCAGGAAATGCAGCAGGCCTAACAGTCTCACTCATACCACGTCCCATCCATATCACCAAATTGGGAGTCGAGCTAGACCATGACCTCCTGAAAGGCTGCTGCTACCAGGGAGACAGCTGGATCTGAGCTCCTGTCACTGTGTTGAAGTTTCTTTTTTGGTTGCTTTTTGGCCTTTTTGGGTCATACCCAGTGATAATCATAGGTTCCTCCTGGGTCTACACTCAGAAATCACTCCTGGTGGGTCTGGGGGACCCTATGGGACTGGACCCAGGTTGGCCCTCCAGGCTGTGCTATTGCTCCATCCCCAGTTTCCTTAGATTCAGATGTGGTGTGGGATCCAAAGGTTGGTCCCAGAGCACAGGGATGCAGCTCGGAGCCAGCAGACTCCTGTGGGGAGCCAGAGGTCTCCATGTTGGCTTTGTGAGTCTGTACATTCCTCACAAGCACATGGCATCCCACCACGCGGCCCTTGGATGATGCAACCTGGCTAGCCCCTCTGTAACTCTCCGCTTTTTATACAGCTATCTTGATTGTCCTCCACTGACCGATAGCCCTTCTTATACGGCTATCTTGACTGTCCGTCCACTGACCAATAGCTACGACAGAGATCAGCCCATTCTGTTTTGCGTATGCCCCACCTTAAGGTATATAAGAGCCTTGCAGACAATAAAGGTGGTTGCCATGTTCCCTGTCCAAGATGTGCATCCATTCCTTCTCATTCAGGAGCGCCCTTGCCCAGGATATCCCTCATAGATGGAGTCCTGCAGTTCCGGTCCCCACAGCACCCCAAGCAACCCATATCACCCCACTGTCCCACCCCACATTAATGATGGGGTCCGATCAGAGACCGCTGGCCAACAAGGCCAAGATCCCAAAGAAAGCCATGCCACGCCCAGAGTGCTACTGTGAAACAAGAACCAGGAAAGAATCTGCAGCATCTAGAACTTTCCCCAGGCAGCAAAAACAATGTGCATCCCTGCCACACTGCCCATTTCCACTTTCTGTGTGCCACCTCCTGGACCTCAGCATCTCATGTGGATCCCAAGAAGGGGGCTGCGTCCACCTGGACAAGACCCTCCCATGGCTGCGCCAGGCACAGGATGAGAACGCCTGCTGAGAGGCCTGATTACCCTCCAGCTTCCCACACACCCCTTCCCCCGCAAAGGCGGGTCTCGGAGCCCCAACACATCAGAGGCAGGCAGGCAACCCCTTTAGGAGGCTGCTGGGGGCCCATGTGACATGTCTGGGGACTGACAACCGTCAGGAACATCGGCATCAACATGACAGCCAGGCAGTTGGTGCAGAACTCACCAGGGAGGGGAGCGTCTCCCTCGGCATGATGTCAGGGCCATGGGGATCAGCGTGACCCTGCAGCGAGTCACTGGATTCTCTAGTCCCGGCTGCTGGGTACTGGATCTGCTCCTGTCCATTCTTTAAAAGCATTCCAATTCCACGACCCCGGCCACTTCCTCACCAGGCACTTTCCCTGAGCTCCCGAGGCTGGCCGATCCACCCACCAAGCCAGAGACCAGCCCCCTCCATGTTCACAATAGCGTCACCTAGTCACATGTATGGGGGCAGGCTCAAGAGTCATCCTCTGCCACCATCCCCATGGGCCAGCTCCCAGACTCCCCCACTCCCAATTCTTCCTTATTCTGGCATACTGGACCACACCAAGTGGTGCTCAGGGCTTCCTACTGGCTCTGTGCTCGGAGACACAGTCCCTGGGTGCCAGGCACTGAACCCAGCTCAGCCAGGTAAGCGCCCCACCTGTTATACTACAGCTCCGCTCCCCCTCCCCCCGACCACCACAGAATTTTTTTGAATTTTGGCTTTTGGATCCACACCTGGCAGTGCTCAGGGCTTCCTCCTGGCTCTGCACTCTGGAATGACACCTGGCTGTGCTTGGGGGACCCTAGGGGACGCCGGGGATCCAATCTAGGTCAGCCTCAGGACAGGCCAACGCCCTCCCTGCCGTATGCCCCCCCCCACACCCATTCTTAATTAACCTAAAATGAGCAGGAATCTGAACCCTGAAGTCCAGTTCATTCTGCCTAATCACAACGGTGGAGCTTCTCAGGGGAACGTGGCAGAGGCGTTAGGCTGCAGCACCCCAGCCTTGACTCTCAGCACGGCCCAACACGCTGCACCACGGGGTAAAAGCGGCGGTGAAGCCACTCAGGCCCGGCCAGTCTCCAGAGGGGAGCTGAGCCCATCGACCCGCCTGGCTAAGCAGGAGCCCTAGGACGGGGTGGACGGCGCTCGCTTCGCACAGGGCACCGGGGTTCGATCTCCGGCACCTCACAGGGTCCTCCAAGAGGCGCCGCCAGTCATTCTTGAGTGCAGAGCGCAGAAGAAGCCCCGAGCACTAACTGGTGCGGCTCCCAAACAAAACGACAGTCACCGAAGCCAGACTAGCCCACGCTGAATGCCACGGAGGCCAGGAAAGTCGCAGAAAACAGCCCTTTTGGGAACTGAATGGCGCTCTCCGGCCTGTAAAACCCTCAGATCCCAGCAAGGGTCCCGAGTATAGAACCTGAAGTGACATGGGTCACCCAGAAACACAGGGATGGTAGCAGGAGATATCTCCCCTAACCTCCCCCAACCCAGCACAGGTGGGTGACCTCGGCCCAATCACGAGGACAACGAGGTACAGCTCCCCCCCCACACACACCTGCGTTCGAAAGAGCAGCAGGGACTGGGGTCCGCAGACACGTTCCACAGCCTCCCCGGAAGCTCCGTGGCAAGACACGAGGAAAAGTCACTGCTGCCCCCTCTCTCCCGGTCCTGTCCCGGCTCGGCGCACGGCACCTGGCAAATCCACATCTGTGAGAAGCCCGATTGCCAGCACCCGCACCACCTCACAGTGGCCGCCTCCAACTGCACAAAAGCACCCAGGGCAGCTTCGAGACACTCACCCTGCAGCTGCACGTCATGTCAAGCTAGCCCAGAGCGCCCCCCCCCCACATACATACCCATCAGCTTCAGGAGCCGGTGCTGACGTGGCACCAAGATGTGCCCCCATCACAGCACAGCGAGCACTGAAAGGGATCAGCCAACCTGGAGACATGACCCCCATGGATGGGAAGGAAGAGAGGGGAAGGGGGGAGCTAGCAACATGAAACTGCTGGATACAGATTTTCATGCTTCACAGATCAGCATCTCAACACGACTCCACAGAGCACTGCAGCCCAACTGGTGTAGAGAGGCACACTGCAGCCCAGCTGGTGTAGACAGGAGCACTGCAGCCCAGCTGGTGTAGACATGCGCACTGCGGCCCAGCTGGTATAGACGGGCACTGCAGTCTAGCTGGTGTAGAGAGGCTTAACAGCACCAGGCCAATACTGCAGGGTACTGGGGTACAGGTGTGCAAAGGCTGAAGAATGCTGCCCTCAACTCAGGGGGGCTGGGACAGAGACAGGCAGACGGACAGCACAACGGTGGCAGTCACAGGCCTTGAGCATATGTAACTGACTCCTTCAGTTTTTATCATCTGTTTACAAAAATACCGGTAAGACAAGGAAGAGGGGGTCCTTGATGGTCAACAGTGTCCGACCTGCCCAGAGTCTTCGGGGTTGGGGAGGTGTTGCCAGTGTACCCCAAACTGAGAAATACTCACTCTCAGCCTCAGAAGGCATCGCAGGGCAATAAAAGGAAGAAACTCATTTGTGCAACATCAGGGACAACAGCACAGGGGTCCGCCTGGTTGGCAGGGGCGGCACACATGGGCCCCCAACAGGAAGCCCCGCTCAGGCCTGGCTCAGCAGAGAAGCCGGGGGACCCCCAGGGTATGGCACCTCCCCTACCCACAGCCCCATTAACACCACCAGCATCCGAGTCCCGGAACTCGGCCACAGCAGGCCCGGTCTCCGGGAACACAAAGGCCAGGCCTGGAGTGGGGCAGCAGTGGTCGGCGCTTGTCCTGAATCCATCCCAGCACCCCCAGGGTCCCACCAGGCCCCTGAGCACAGGGCCAGGAAGAAGCCTGAACACCAGCGACTGTGACCCCAAAAAACCAAACCGAAGAAGCAAACCAAGTCTCTCCCGTCACCTGCCCTGCCACACCCAGGCAGCAGAAGTTTTGGCCACGTCTGGGGACCAAAGGGCAGAGGCTGCACACTTGGCCAGTGGCCAGGACGCATTCTTGGTGCCGTCTCCGGCGGTTACCAGGGAGCAGGTAGAGAAGTCCAGTGGGTGCTACAGAATGACATCATTACAGAAACCCTCCGCCAAAAACCCAAAGACTGGACGGTCCAGGAGGGCAAGGGGCCAGTGGGGGCCGCTGAACTGGGATGGCACCAGGAGTGAGCCCTGAGCGCACGGGGCACACAGAGCAGGGCCATCCTGGCCGCTGACCACCCTCTCGTCTTCCTCGGAAAGGTCACGAGTCCACGCAGCCCTCATGGGTGGAGTCCCTGCCCGCCACCCCAGGTGCAGAATCCAGGAAGAGTCAGCAGGAAGGGACAAGAGGAGCAAAGGGCGGGGACACCCTGATCCGCTCAAAGGGCCTCCGACTTCCGTTGTGCTAAAAATAGGGTGAAAAAAAATAGTTTATCTTTCCCACTTGGAGGGAAAAAAAAAGGATGTTTAGAAGGTCCGGCTTCCAGATCAAAACTGTATTTGTTTGGGGCCAGACCGATAGCACAGTCGGGAGGGCAGTTTCCTTGTACACGGCTGACCGGGGTTCGATCCCCGGCATCCCATAGCACTGCCAGAAGTAATTCTTGTGTGCAGAGCCAAGAAAAACCCCTGAGCATCGCTGGGTGTAACCCAAAAGTCAAAAACATAAATAAAACCAACAGACTCTATTTGTGCAACACCAGGGACAACTGGACAAGGGTCCGTCTGGTTGGCAGGGCAGCACACATGAGGCCCCATCAGGAAGCCGCGGTCAGGCCTGGCTCTGCAGAGAAGCTGGGGGACCCCCCACAGGGTACAGCCAGGTGCACAGAACTGAAACAGACGTGGGGTCCCCCAGATCCAGCAGGACACAAGGCAGCTCAGACCAGACCTGAGCTCTCGAAGGCCTCTGACACAGCCCATTCCAGTGGGGTTTGCCTCTGGGGGCTCCCCTGACGCACACTTACTTAAAACTTTTATTTTCCCCACTTTAAACGCTGTGGCGGCCAGAGCTGCTTGTGAAGTTCATTGCGGGCACCCGACAGCCCAGCCGCAAGCCCACCACCGCTGTCCCCTTCCCCCGACCCTGGTCCCCATTTTCCCAACCGCCCCTCACACACAGGAGGCCCAGGTTTGATCACCTGCATCACATGATCCCCTGGGCATATAGCTGGGAGTTACCCCTAAAATTCCCAGGGTTTGGCCCAAAAAAACAAAAAATGGGACCAAAAAGATAGGACAGTGGGTAAGGCACTTGCTTTGCATACAACCTATCTGGGTTTGATCACTGGTGTCCCATATGGTCCCTGAACACCACCAGGAATGGATTCCTGAATGCAGAGCCAGGAGTAACCCCAGAGCACCACTGGGTGTGGCCTAAAAAACATCTGAGGGAGAGGGCTTGGGAATTAATACACGGATCAGGACCCCAGTTCAATCCCCAGCACTTCAGGGGCCTGACAGACTTGTGATGGTGCTCATGTAGTGGTCCTAGCACTGTAGGGTCCCAGCACCAAACTTCCAGTTGGATGACCAGCTGTCCCTAGGGATAGCCCTAAGACCCCTGAGTAAAGCTGTGGGAGACCAGGGAGAGCACACCTAGAAAGACAATAATAAAAACAGAAGGGAAAATAATTTCCCATCAAGAATTCCTTTTGGGGGTGGGGGGACATACACACAATATATTCTCAGGGATCACCCCTAGGGATGCTTGGGGGTTGCTGGGATTGAACAATGTCCATGTGCAAGGCAAGTTCCCCACCCACGGTACTATCTCTTCAGCCCTAACCAAGAATTCTATACTCAGATATGAAGATAGAATAAAGACACTTTCAGGGGCCAGAAAAATAAATATAGAGGTTAAATATCATACCAGGGGAAGCCCTGGAGCCCGCTGAGCACTGCCCAGGGGTCCCAGGTAATTATAGGCACCCCATGGCCTGAGCAGCACCACATCCTTTGTTCCTCGGGTTGAACTCCTATGTCCTGAATTGCTCGGAAGGGACCCAGGAACTCTGAGCACTACCTGGGAATTTCCCCCTAAAAAAAAGACACATTCACATAATCAAGAACTAAAAACTTTGCTACATTTGCACACCCTTTAAAATGTATCTATTAAAGGTTGTACTTTCAAAGATGAAACAATGGGGGCGGGGTGGGTAGAGTTGGGGGGGTATACAAGATCACACTAGAGCTAAGAAATAGGTTCTAACAGAGGAGAGGAAATGCTCAGCATGTTGGTGAAAGAAGGGCCTAGATGAGGCCAGAGTGATAGAATAACGGGTGGGGCATCTGCCTTGCATGCGGCTGACCCAAGTAAATCCCTGGCATCCGATATGGTTCCCTGAGCACCACCAGGAGTGATTCCTGAGTGCCGAGCCAGGAGTAACCCCTGAGAATTGCTGAGTATGACCCAGAAAGAAAAAAACAAACACATTTGATGCTTAAATAATTGATTGAAGGAAAAGGGACCAGGCAGAAGAGACAGATTTCAAAAAGAGAAGCCAACTGCCTACCCAAGGACCACAGGTTCCTTGGCTGTATTCTGTCAGGGATTTTAAAGGAGAGGATTGAAGGATCTTCTGGTATGCCCTTCGCATGCTTGTTGTCTGGGTATCCTTGTTTTAGAAGAGAGTTTTGTTTCGATGCCAAGGAGTGCAGGAGAGCTTGACAGCTGAGCCAAACCTGGAAATGAGGAGAAATGATTGATGGAGAAATGGATGGAGCTTAGAAAAGGATTTGGCCACCCAGCATGAGAACCAAAGTAGAGGATTTGCCAAGAACCGTAAAACCAAGGAGCTGGGATAGGAAATGCATCAGCTTGATCTTTTGAATCTGAGAAACATGGGAAATCTAAATGTTTGATGGTGTCCATAGATTTCTGAGTTTCTTTTATCAGAGCCATGTCTAAGTTGTCTTGGGATAATGCAGAGGATCAAGTCAAGTGCAAGTTTTGTTATTGTTTTGGTTTTTTTTTTCAGTTTAGGAAAACACAGTTCTCTCACTAAACATTTAAATAATATGTGACTTAATGTGTGTTTCTAAATGATAGTTAAGTATTTTCCACAATGTCAAAGATTCATTATGTGTATGCTAATCTGTTCTCTTGAGAAACTCTGATAAGTTACACTTACAAACAAACTTTAATGAGAAAATGTCATGACAGGCTAAAGGGTTAACTAAAGTTTACAGTAGAGGTAGTGGAAAACTAAAAGAAGATGCTAGAAACTTGGGTGAAATCAATCATGGAGGATCTCTGATTTAAAAGAGAACATTTGGACTTATTCTCTAGACAGTGATGAAGGGTTTTAAAGAGGAGAACAAATAGTTCTGTAATCCTGGTGTATACTGCATTAGAGGGGGGGAAAGTACAAGAATTCAAGAAATTTTGGCTCTATTTAAAAATTAAATCATAGAAGAAATTAGAACCATATGCCAATTATGTGGAGAAAATTACTCAAGCATTTCTCACCCATCATAAAGAGATAAAGTATATTGACTGTTTCAAAGTGACGACCATGTTCATTCTAGACTCACCTTTGTCAGCCCAGGCTCTTGACCTTGAAAATTCCAAATTCCACTTCTTTCCTGGGCACAGAAGAGGCTCTCTTCTTCAAAGAAGAAATTTGGGAGATTTCTTAGTTCTTTCCAGGGAGCACAGGATTGAGGTGTTTCTGTGTCAAACGTGACAAACCTCAACTTCGGTCATTTCTGCTGCCCTGTTGCGTCTGACCCAGTGAGATGACCTTTTGTCTAAAACCAAGTGATGCAGTTGGAAGCATAATATCTGTACCTTACTCCAGCCAGACAGTGGTAGGGCGATCACCTTGCATGCAGCCAACCTGGCCGAGCCGGGTTCTATTCCTGCGCCCCCCTCGGAGAGCCCGGCAAGCTACTGGGAGTATCTCGCCTGCACGGCAGAGCCTGGCAAGCTACCCGTGACGTATTCGATATGCCAAACACAGTAACAACAAGT
>JAOXYA010015698.1:0-26953 GCA_028565675.1 Sorex palustris | reverse complement strand
TCTGGGACTAAGGTAATGGCTCAAAGGCTGGAACAGGTGCCTCCCATGCACTAAGCCCTGAACTTATCCCTGGAACCACATGTTCTCCTTGAGTATTGTTGGGTATAGCTCTGATGGCCCCAAGACATCTCATATCCTGCAGGGTAGTCCACCTAGTTGACATGGTAACTGAGTCTTACAAAGACCATTCCACCGTTCTGTCAAGCCAGCTGCTTTGGGATGGTGGGGAACATGATAAGATGAGTCAATTCCTTTAGCCAGGATCCACTGCTGTGCTTCATTTGCTGTGAAGTGAGTTCCTTCAATAGATGCAGTGTGGTATGGGCTATCACAATGGTAGATAAGGCATGCTGTAAGTCCAAAGATGGTAATTTTGGCAGAAACAATGTATACTGGAAAGGTAAATCTATATTCAGAATAACTTTCTGTTTCAAGAAGAAGAGTGTGCTTCCCAGTCCATGATGGAAAAAGTACCAATGTAATTAATCTGCCACCAGAGAGCTGGGCTGATTGTCCTTCCTGGAATGGTATTGAGTCTGGGTCTCACTAGTTTGTCTTTGTTACTGGCAAACTGGGCACTGTACTGTGGCTTTAGTCAGACCAGTATTCATGGGTGGAAGGCTGTGTTTCTGGGCTCATAAATAACTCCTATCCCTCTCATCACAGTAATTTTGTTCATGAGCCTGTGGGTTTCATATGTTCATTTGTATATGATACAGACACTTCCAAAATCGGGCTGAGTGTGACTCATAAGAGCCGAAAAGAATCAAGAGCTTCCACAACTTAAAGAGGGAAAGAATCAGTTAGGTAACTTGCCATACATACTGTTGTTACATCTCATGACTCCCAGAGCATCAACTGGTACAGCTCTGGACACCCCTGAGCATGACTGAGGTGGCCCTGTTTGTCCTGGACACCACAGAGCCCTCACAGAACCACATTCTAGGCCCTCTTGAGCTGCTGGTGAAGCTGACTGGGAATTGCTGAGAGTGGCCCCAGATCTACATTATCACCACTTGGAGGCCCAAGAAAGAAAGAGTTGACACATTGCATCATTCAAATATAACTTACGCCCCTGCCCCCACTCCCGACCCCAGCACCACACCTGTGCTGGGGATCAGCCTCAGGGTCTCACACATTTGTGTCATATCTCCAGCTCCTGACATAACTTGCTTCATATCATGTCCTTACTCAAGTAAGGCTTTCTTTGGGGGTAATTTTTTTGGAGAGTAATTAGAAGTATTTGCATATGTGTAATACTCATCCTACAAAATCCATGTAACTTGATCAGATGTTGGGTTTTTTGCTCAGTACCAGGGCTGGGCAACTGCAACAGCTCATATGTCATTGCCTGTAGATTGTTATGAATGGCTCCTCCCCAGAATAGGCTTAAGAATTGAGTGGGCCTTTGGCTTTTTGTAGTATTCGTCAACTCTGTTGATATAATTATTGCATTTAAAACAGCCCCACCTTAATATTCAGTTTCTGAAAATTTTGTGTCATTATTAGCTCAGTTTATTATTGCAGTCAAAAGATTCTTTTACCACTGAATATCATTTACAACGTTGTCAGAAATAAATTGTACTGAATCACTTTCCCCCCAAAAGCAAACCACACAGTTCTATCTGAAATCCTTCTGAGGTTTGTGCTAGGACTAAGGGGTGATAAGTGGATATATTCTTCCCTGGCCTATTTTTATCAAGTAAAGACATAACAATAACCCCATGTGTACTATTATTAACAAGGATTAAGAAGTATTTAATTTCTAGATAAGTAGTGTAGTGTAATGATGAAGCATGAACAGCAGAGAAAATTTGTGGGCAGAGAGCTAAACCATGGTCCTGCTGGTTCCCCCGCCATGGTCCCATGTGGTTCCTGCCCATGGCCCCGGCCCTGCGTGGTTCCTGCCGGCAGCCGCTCGGGGCTCCCAGCACCCAAAGGGCTCCCTGGTTCCTCGACGTCAGCCACATCCCCGGACATTTCCCAGTGCCCCCGCCGGCCCCTGAACCCAGGCCCAGACCCTTGGACCCCTTTGACATGCTCCCCAGACACCAAATGGTTTTGGACTTTTCAATGCCAGGAAGAAAATGCCTCCACGTCGGGCCACCCCTTCTGGCCTGTCGTCCTCTGTGAGCCTTGGGGGGATCCTCATTGCACCCCCTTGGGCACCCCCACTGGCTGCCCCAGAAATGCTGAGAGATCGGGGCCAGGGCAGTTGTACAATGGGGAGGGCACTTGCCTTGCCTGCACCAACCCGGGTTCGATCCTCGGCTTCCTGTACGGTCCCCCGAGCCCCCATAGTGATCCCTGAGTGCAGAGCCGGGAGGAAGCCCTGGGCACTGCCACGGGTGGCCCCCAAAGAAAACCATGCTGAGGGAGGAGGTCTGTTTCCTGAGCAGAGCTGTGCCCCACCCCTTGGCCCACGGCAGGGGGGTGCAGGTTAGAACTGGCTGGGCGGTGGGCTGGGGACACATTGGACCTTCCCGACATCTAAAGTGGAGGGAGGGGTCCGGTCTCAGAGGACACTCCGAGACCGTTTCTGGCCTCTCCCTCTGCCTCCCTTCACTGGTTTATGGCCCGTGGGCAGGTGAAGGCCCCTCAGAGAGGCCGCCCCCTTCCTCTGGGACTGGAGCGTCAGGAAACAACGTGGCTCCCCGACTCGGGGGGCAATCAGAGACCCCCAGTTTCTGGCTCAGGTGGGCCTTCCCGTGAGACACAATCCCCCCCTCCCCAGTTTGATCCTGAGCCCCAATAGGTTTGAACCCAGAGACGCCCCCAGCACCTCAACGCTGAGCGGCCGAGTGGTCCCGGGCTCCCCTGAGCACAGCCTGGGTCCCCTCCCCCGCAAGAAGCCTGTGTTCCCAGGTGGAGTAGGAGTTGACCGAGGGTCCCTGTCCGGGGGATCAGGCAGGATGCGGGCCAGCAGTGCTGTTTCTCTGCAGAACCAAGGGACTCGCCGCAGGGTTTGGCCTCAGGGACGGGAACTGGAGTCCCAGGGAAGCAGGGCTGACCCAGGGCGGCTCTGCGGCCCCAGGCATCTGTGTCTACCATCGGTGTCTGAGAACTCCTTGAAGGGGCCCTGCTGCAGGCAGCTCTCGGGGCGTGAAGCCCACCTGTGCCTGTCTCCCCAGGAAGGACCAGAACCTTCTCTCACCCGTGAGCTGCTGGTACCTCGTCCTGCACCAGACGCGGCGGGAGAGCCGGGACCATGCCACCCTCAACGACATCTTCACCAACAACGTCACCGTGCGCCTGGCCCAGATCAGTGAGGACGTCGTCCGGCTCTTCAAGAAGGTGGGCCCAGCCCGGGGGGCACTGACTGTCCACACCCTGGGTTTGAGTCATGGCCGGTGACCTCTGACCTCTCTTCAGCCACCACCACAGACACAAAACGGGGTCTGCAGCACATGTCCTGGGGGTAGCGGGGAGGCTGGGGCGCACTCGTACCTGTATAGAAGGTGCTGGAGCAGTTCCGTCCCCTGATCCTGGTGTCCCTGTGGGCTCTGCATACACAGACCCGCCCACATGGCTGAGCACTTGTGTGGACACGGGTCTGGGCACTGTCCAGCCCCAGCCAAGCTCAGACTCGGGGATGACCTTCCTGCCCAGGTCCCGTCGTCAACGAACGCCCCCTCTACTGCCGGTGTCTCACTGTGTAGGGCCCTTCCGTGGGCCCAGCCCCTGTGTGGACGCTCATGGCTTCCGTCCCATCAGAAATGTCAGGCCGACAGGCCTTTGCCACGCTCATGGCCGTGTTCTTAGGCGGGGTTTCTGCAGGGACATTTTTGGCCTTGAGTGTTGCTGGGCTGTTTCAGAATGACTGCCGAGTGGTGTCCACAGCTCCCAGAGGCCGAGTGTGGTGGGAATGGGCCCCGGGCACCCCAGGAATGTCACTGACCCTGAAACCAACACGGGGTTCCCTAGCACACTCCTCGGTATAGACTTGCTCCTGTGAGTGCCACCTCCCTCTACCCCATGTGGGGTGCCCAGGACGACCCCCGGAGCGTGGGAGCAAGGGGGAAGGGGTGTGTGCCAGGGGGTGCCCTGGGCAGTTCTACAGTTCCTCGGTTCCTGGGTCCACCACTCACCGCCCAGTGCCTCAGTTTCCCCATTGGTGTGATAGGGCTAGAAATAACCCAGAGGCCAGAGAGCATGGGGGGAGACGCTTTCCCCACCCTTAGCTGCTGCTGACCTGGGTTTTATCACCAGCTCCCAAGCCCTAGCTGGAGTAATCCCCAAATGCAGAGCTGGAAGTGACCCCTGGGCACAGCCAGGTGGTCACCCTCTCCGCAAAAGAATACTCCCAGAGGGGCTATTGGGAGGGCGGGCTAGTACTCCCAGAGAGTGGGTGCCCAGCATGGCCTGGGTGCCCCAGAGGCCTGGCCAGGTCCTGCGTGCACATGCATGGGCAGGGTGCCCCTCTCCCTGCCACCCCCCTGCCCCACCCCCGTCCAGCTCGCCCGTCAGCTTGGTGCCAGTCCCAGGGTATCTAGAGAGGACATGGTGATTCAAAACCGAACCACCTTGGATTCTCTGCTTTCCGAAGGGACAGCATGTGCCCGCAGGCCGGCTGCTCGTGTCAGGAAAAGCGCCCCTCTGCTCCTGAAACGACGCCACACGTCATACTGCAGACGTGAACCGAGGGGGGCAGGGGAGGCCGTGCAAGGAGAAAGACAACTGCGCCTGTTTCTGGCGGGTCCCCACTGGGCCTGGCCACTCCCTGCCACTGCGGCTGTGTGCTAGGGTCAGCGGGGCCTCCCGGAAGTACAGGGGCTTCTCGGAGCCGAGCTCTGGGGCGAGGGAGATCAATCTTTCAGGCTCATTTGGGCTGACAGCAGCCTCAGTAGTCATGGAGGTTAACAGGGTGGAAAATAACGGAAACGCATCCACAGCTGAGCTCCCGCCGCCGTGCCAGCTGGGAACAAAGGGGACTGCGGGGCCAGGCCGGCCAGCGACAGATCTGACGGCCCTCGGGGCTCGGCTACGCCAGGTCCCAGGCCACTGCGGCCGCGTCCCTCAGAACAGGAAGGTGAATCTACAGAGAAGCTGGAGCTGTTGGCAGGGCCTGTGGCTCTCGGCTGGGAGTGGGGTTTGGGGGCCTGATGCCTGCCCCCTCGCAGGGAGATGGTGACCCGTCACCATCACAAAGCGCTGAGTCCAGGCCCCTGTCCAGCCCTGGCCTGTCCCCCTGTGGTGCCCAGCCAACAATCTGTCCCTGTGTCATGTGGGGGTATCTCTCCCTGGTGGGGATCCCAGTGCGGTCGTTGCATCCCCCGTCCTGTAGAGCCTCTGCGGGAGGCAGGAGAAGCTTCCAGCCTTTGAGGACACTGGGCCACGGAGCTGCCGCCTTTCTTGGGGTTCTGGGTGACCCGGAGCGCGCCATCTGCCTCATGGCTGGACTCCAGATTCACCTTCCTCCCGCTCCCTTGGACCCACCTGGCAATGTTCGGCTTGGGGGATGCAGGCAGCCCAGTGGCACTGGGCGAGACCAAGGATGTTCCATTTGTAAGCAGGGAAGTCCAGCTCAGGGGGAGAGAGTACGGGGCAGCCTGGCTTGGTGCGGCCCAGCGTGGTCACTTCAGGGTCACAGAGCCGGGCGGTGTGAGCTCAGCTGCGTCCCGCTCCCCTGCTCCCGTCCCTTCCTCCCCATCTGTCTCCCTGCACTGCCCCGGCGGCCCCAGGCTTCCAGCCTTCCTGCCTGGGACCCCCAGAACCTGAGGGCTCGGCTGTGCCCATATCCTGGGAGCACTTGGGACACGGCAGCAAAGTGGGTGCCGATGCAGCCATCTGGAAGCTTGAGTCCAGCAGCCTGGCACAGAGGCCAGGGAAGGCACAGCCCTATTCCCGAAGGCTGAACCTTGTGCACTGCAGACACCCACGTGCACACACGCATGTGCTCACACATGCACTTGCATACATGTGCACACTCACACACGCATGTGCTCACACACATGCACATGCTCACACTCACACATGTGTGCTCATGCACGCACATGCACACATGTACACACTCACACATGTGTGTGCTCACATACATGTGTATACATGTGCACACACATACATGCACATGTACACACATGCATACACATTCATGCACACTCACAAACACATTCACAGGTGCATACTCACACATGCCCATACACACATGCATACTCACACATGCACGTGCTCATACACACGTGTACTCACACACGTATACACATGTACACTCACACATGCACACACATGCACATGTGCACACTCACACACTTGTATACACGTGCACCTTCACACATGCACACACTCACACACACATGTGCACTCACACACGCATGCACTTGCTCACCCACAGCCCCAGCTGTCCCGGGACCTCCTGTGTAAGTGACTTCCATGCCCCAGGCCTCCCGTCCCGAGGATGCCAGGAGCCACCAGGCTGTGCTCGGGGACCTCATCCAGCCACACCCAGTGACGTCAGGGCCCATGTGGTGCCAGGCTGGACCTGGGCAGATGCTCCCCCAGCCTGTGCTCCATGCCCGTGCCACTGCCCATCACTGCAGCGTAGACTTTGCTGGAGATGCCGGTCCGAGGGAGCCGGTGCCCCGCTGACGCCACCCTGCAGGGTGGCTGGGACTCTCCCACGAGTCCTCCTTCTTTGAGGAAGCTGCCTCTGCCCCCGCCGGCTTCCCCCTTCCACAGCTGATTCTCCCTCCCTGTTTGGTTCTTCTCCACCTCACAGCAGGCAGGGAGAAAGTAGGACAGAGGCCTGGGCCATGTCCCCAGGGAGGGGCCCTGGAGCTGACCATGCAGGGGGAGGAGGTGCCTACCAGGGGGCACGGCGGCTGTGTGCAGCGTGTGTGCGAGAGAGGAAGAGTTAGCGTGTATGTATGTGAGTCTGTGTATATGTGTGAATGTATGTATGTGTGTGAGTGTGTGAGAGTGTGTATATGTGTGAGTTTGTATACATGTGAGTGTGTATGAGTGAATGTATATGTGTAACAGTGTGTGTATGTGTGTGAGTATGAAGGTGTGTGGTGAGTATGTGTATATGTGTGCGTGGTATATGTGAGAGAATGTGTATATGTGTGTATATCTGTGAGCGTGTATGTGAGTATGTGTGAGAGTGTGAGTGTGGGTATACAAATGTGAGCATGTGTAAACGTGAGTGTTTATATATGTGTGTGAGTGTAAGGATGTGAGAGTATGTGTATATGTGTGAGTATGTGTATATGTGCCTGAGTGTGTGTATGTGTGTGAATGTGTATATGTGTGTGAGTGTACATGTGAGAGTGTGTGTACAAGGATGTGTATATGTGTATGTGTGAGTGTGTGTATATGTGTGAGTATATATGTGTGTGTGTATGTGTGTGCATGTGTGAGAGTGTGCGTGACTGTGTTTGGGGCTGGCTGGGTAGCAGGGGGCGTCTGAGGCCGCCACCGCTCATGGGTTTGCCGTTGCAGTCAGCTTGGCTCTTGCAGGGCTGAGGAGCGTGAGAGTGTTTTCGCTTGTGAGATTTCGCACCCGGCCTGGTTCTGCTCCTCGGTGCGGGGGCAGAGCTGTCGGCAGGGTGCTGTGTGGGTGAGGTGGGCGCGGCGTCAGCTGTGGTGACAGGAACCAGGCAGCTGCCGGCCAGGCGGGCAGAGCTGCCAGTCCCCCGCCCAGGGCCCGTCCCCGCCCGTGTGACTTGTCACCCCTTTCAGCGCCGTCTCCTGGGACTTGCATCTAGCATCGAAGCCCTCTGGGGGGGCGTGTGAGCGGGAGGGGGCCCGAGGGTCGGAGGGAGGCCCAGGGAGAGGCGCCGTGATGGTTTCTGGGGGCTGCCGGTGTGGCTGGCCCGGGGACCACCCTGGAGAAGGACATGCTGACCCAGCCCTCTGGCTGTACAAAGGGAGAAACTGAGTCTCGCCCTGTCAGGCTGTCCTTGGACCCCTCCCCTGCAGAACGCCAGCGGGAGAAGCCATCTGTGCCCCGCCTGCCCCCTAGCCCCTCCCCGTTTCCCAGGCTGGCCTTGGGGCCGTCCGTTTGCAGCTTGGGCTCCCACACAATGGCCGTCCACTCCTTTCCGCGTCGATGCCAGTGGAATTTAATTACTCGCCCGCCGTGCGGTGAATTTGATTGTGGGAAGCAGCGGGCGGGGGCACTAATGAGGGAGGACTCTCGGGGGCGGAGGGGCTGGGGGCTGGTGTCTGAGAGCCAGCCTCTCACAGCGTGACACTCCAAGCTCCGTCTCTGCGAGCTGCCCCCTTCCCGCCTCGGAGACGTCCACGGTGTTTCATAAATAAATCAGGGCTGTTGTGTCTGATAATTGCTTTGCTTTGTCACCAGACCCAGAGCACCGATGGCGTGGATTCGGAGTGTGGCTTTGCTTGTGGTTGCAGGAGGGATGAGGGTTTTGAGCGGGAGCACGCGCTCTGAGCTCTGCGTCTTGGCCCCGCACCCCAAACTCCTTGATCAGCCACCCCCTGCCCCCACTGACATCCTGACAGTCTGCAAATGGCCCACAGACATTTCATCCTTTTTTTGTTTGCTTGTTTTGGTTGTGGGGCCACACCCAGCAGTGCCCAGGGGCTGCTCCTGGCTCTGTGCTCAGGAGTCAGTCCTGACAAACTCCGGGAACCGTAGGGGATGCCGGAGCTCAAACTCAGATCAGCTGCAAAGCAAACGCCCTCGCCGCTGTCCGACTGCTCCGGCCTCACGCTGGGGTCCATTGAGGGTGCTCTCTGCAGCCCGTTTCCCGAGGGGCTTGAACCTGGCACAGGGGCGTCTGAGCTGGGGTTTGAATCCTCACGTGTCCGAAGCCTGAGTGAGCTGCTGAGACCGTGCTGAAGGAGGGAGAGAAATGCATCAGATACAGCAACCCCGCGACCGGGGACCCCTTTGGTCCTTCCCGGGCAAGGCAGGTGGGCGGTGAGCAACTCAGGGACGGGCTGTCTTCGAACTCAGCAGATTTCTCAGCTGAGCGGGGGCCTGGGGGAGGTTTTAAGGTGTGGAGGTGGGTTTGAGCCCCGCAGGATTAGGGGTTTCCAGGAGCTGAGCCCCACCCAGACCCCCCTGAGACGGTGAGGAAGGAGCAGGAAGTCGGGATCGGCAAGAGGGGGCAGATGCAGTGTCATGCCTCCGTATTTCTCTGGGAGCTCTGGCGTTGGGGCGCCTCTTCCCTAGGCTGTGGACAGGACACGGGGCCTTTGTCGGGACCCTCCCCTGCAAAGCGGAGGGTGATATGGCCCTGGCAGTGTTAAGAGGGCGGGAGTGGAGGGGGTGGTGTCTCGTGAGCCCCAGCTGGGGACAAGTGTCCCCCAGTGCGGGAGTAAGAGAGCTGGGATTCCGGGCCGTAGCTGAGGCTGACTGGCAGGGACGGGGCCAGTGTGGGCAGCGCCGTTAGGGACACACGGATGCTGCCACTCCCTTCTCCTGCCATGATCATAGCTCCACGGTCCAGCCACGAGTTATTGGCTCTAGAAGGAGCCAATAATAATCCCATCTCTGGCGTGGTTGTGATGCTTCCAAGATGCGTGCCTGGGAATCAGCAGGGAAACATCAGCCTCACTGGATGCTTATTGGCTCTTCTTGAGAAAGACCCGATGGGAATCAGATGGAAAGGGGGACGGAGGGACATTTCCTCTGGGCCCACAAGTCCAAGGGCCAGAAACCAATGAAATGCTCAGGAGCCCCTCTCGCATATTTTCCAGACCACGGTGGTCTCTTTTGAGCCCTGGATTTCCTTTTCTTGTTTTATTGGACCCTCACCCAGGGAAATGCTGGGAAGTGGGAGGAGTGGTCTCCTTAACCCTTAATGGGCATCTAACTCGTCACTATTTCAAACAACTCATCACTGGTTGGAATACATAAATAGGAACCAGCTTAGCTCGATAAAGGGAAACCACCCGAACCAGCAGCTCATCCTTCGGCCAAAGAGAAGGCACCAGGGTGACGGGTGGTATGATCAGTGTACAAAAGTTAATAGCACTCTTGTGTGCCAGACACATCCCTTTGGGAGATGTCATTTAAAAACACACGCTAGAGAACAAGCAAGCTTGGAAACTAATGTCATTAATGCTACGAGTCAAGCGACATGGCAGAAGTTTTGATAAGTGATGCTTTTGTTGTTCAGACATAAATATTTCATGATATTACAAATTTTTTGGCACCATAGTTTATTCAGAATTATGATTCTTTCAGTTGTGATGATTCTATAAAGCTTTCTACTTGCCTTTCATTTTTGACTTCATTGTACTGTGGGAAACAAATAAGGTCTGGAGGTCTTATTTTTTGGTGTTTGGTGGAGTTTGACACCAATTCCTGACAGTGATCATCGGTCTCACAGGTGTTCTGTGATGATCCATAAATTTTACAAGGCACCAAAAAAGGGAGCCTGGGCGACCAGAGTGCAGGGCAGGGCAGGGCATGGCAAGGGGTGGGCTCAGGAAAAGAGACCAGTTTGGTAACTGGGGTTCTGTCCACAGAGAGCTGGCCCTCTCCTTATTTTTAGGAATTGATTTGACACACTCATACGTATGTGTGGGTGTGAGTGGCTTATTTTTCAGGGTGTGGAATTCTGGAAAATATAAGACTTCCATCTCAGTTCACAAAACATATTTTCAGTGGATTGAAAGTGCCAAAAAGAAAAAGGAAAATGTTAGAATTTTCATAAGTGTAGAAGATTATATTTAAGATCTTGTGGGTGAGAAAAGGCTGCTTCAGGAAAACATGAAAAGAACAAACCATGAAGGAATGTATTGGTGGGGGGGGGGTCACTGCACGAGCATGAAGCTCGTACCTATGAGAATAAACGTGTCCCGCAAAGGTGCAGGTGAGGCAAGAAATTGGCACGCGCAGAATGAATAAAGGGTTCAAACCCGGAGTATCATAATCAACTCCGGGGCCGAGCAATAGGACAGCGGGGAAGGCTTTTGACTTGCACGTGGTGGATCCGGGTTTGATCCCCGACATCCCATATGGTCCCCCAAGCACTGCCAAGAGTGATTCCTGAGTGCAGAGCCAGGAGGAAGCCCAAGCATCGTTGGGTGTGGACACCCCCCACAAAAAGGAAGCCAAAATCAGCTCCTACAAGTTAACAAGAAAAGACCAAGACCAACCAATCCGCCAAACCGGCAGAAGCCTGTGCACTGGTCAGAGCTTGGAGCTATCGAAGCAGTGGCTGGTTGGTGAGCTCATAGTGGAGGTCCTGAGCTCCAGAAAGGGCAAGGTTTTTGCTAACATCACAAGGGTCTTCGGCCCAGTGAGTGGAATTGGAGACCAACTTTTGCTACAAATTAAAAAGCAAAAAAACAGTAGAAGCAAGGCTAGACCACAGAAAGGGAAACAGAAGTAACCAGGCACAGAAGCAAAGATTTCCCCTTTGGTGGCAATCTGGAGAAAGCAAAGGGAAACAGCACCAGATCAAGGTCACTCCTGAGTGCCTGTAGGAGTGTGGGGGTGGTGGGTATGTCCACATCTTCTTTGGAAGCCTAAAAAATGATCCAACCCTTCTAGAGGACAGTTGAGCGGTATCCATTAACAGTAAAGGAAGAAAATGCACCCTGTGTCCCAGTAACTCCACTTCCAGTATACAGACTAACACACACACACACACATACACAGCCTCTAGAATATTGCTGCTTCAGTGTTTGTAGCGTTTGGACACTCAGGTCATCGGTAGAGAACAGGCTCCCTAAACTTTGGTGCTCATTCCACGGAGTATCAGTCCAGAGCCATGGGGAAGGAGTTAGAATGAGTTGTATCATGGAGGAAAAAACTCGGAATACAGCGAGGTGTACCATCACACTCTTTGTTTGTTTGTTTTCAGGGCCACATCCGGCATGCTCAGGGGCTACTCCTGGCTAAGCTCAGGGATCACTTCCTGGTGGTGCTCTGGGAACCATGTGGTATGCCGGGAATAGATGCAGTTCCTGCAAGGCGAGTGCTCTCCCCGCTGTACTGTCGCTCTGGCCCCTTTTTTAAAGTCTAAAACACTCCCAGTTCAGGTTGTTTGTACTGTCTAACCCTGTTGGAAGCAAAGCTACACAACTGGGTCCGAACACAGGCCCGTTTCAGGAAGTTAAGGGAGGAGAGGAGAGAGGGAACACCAGGAACCCTGCAATCTTATCTCTAGCTTCTCTTAACTGTAAAGCTGATACAAAATAGGGCAAAATCTTGACCTTCAACCTGGGTGGTTTTTCCACGAATACTTTGTTATTGTTCTTGCTACTTTTTGAGAGCTACATCTCAGAGAGCGAAATTAAGAGGTGCAGGAAGGACGTGGTGGACATAGACTAAGAAGGGCCTTGGGTGCCCTAATGAGAACTTGTTTTATTTTCTGGACATTGGAGAACCCTCGAAGGTTCTGGATTAGGGGGCGGATGAAGCCAAGTTTAAGAATGATTAACTGGTGTGTTTGGTGGCTTTACCAAGAGAGCTACCAAACTCAGGGCCAGCATGCGATTCAGTGGTCGAAGGAAACAGGGGTGGTGGTGAGGTTCATAGGTAAAGAGAAGGGTAGAAAGGGATGGATGGGTAAGCAAAAAGGTGGGTGGCTAGGTTTATGGGTGGGGGATGGGTACATGGGTTGGACAAAGAGATACACGGAGAGCCAAGTAGATGGCTGGGTAGAGGGATGGATATATGAATGTCTGGCTGGCTGGATATGTGGATGGATGAGTGGATGGGTGATTGGATGGATGAGTGGATGGATATGTGGGTATGTGGACGAATGACTCAATAGATGGACTGGTAAGTAGGTGATGAGTAGATGGATGAGTGAATGAATAGATGAAGTGACTGGTGGGTGAGTGGATGGGTGTATGAGTAGATAAGAGGCAGATGGATGAATGGATGGATGGATATGTGGGTGGATGGGGGAATGGATGGTTAGATAGGTGGGTGGGTGGATGGGTAGATGGATGGATGAAGGTTGGATGGATGAATAGATGAATGTGTGGAAGGATGAGTAGATGGATGGATGGATGGATGGTTGGATGGGTAGACGGATGGGTGGATAGATGGATGAATGGGTGGGTAAAAGGATGGATGGATAGATGGATGGATGGATGGTTGGATGGGTGGGTGGGTGAATGGATGAATGGGTGGATGGATGGTTGGATGTATGGTTGAATGGGTAGGTGGAAGGATGGATGGGTGGATGGATGAGTAGATCCTTGGGTTGGTGAGTCTGTACAAAGGTTGTAGATAGGTAGATGCAGATATTTTTTAAATGACAGTGAAAGAAAACATGAGGTTGTTTTCACATCCTTTTCAGAAACAATGCAAATGAAATAGAAGATCAGATTATAAACTGACAAGGAAATTAAAGTGATATCTTTGGTCAGTGACTCAGCAGTAAAAAGACATCTGTCTTGTTTTGAATCCAACAAGTCTGGCAACACCCATGTCCACCTCGAAGATAGAGTAGAGTGACGGGGGGAAACAAGCTCAGGACGGGGCGGCTTCAGGCTTTCAAGGATGTTCTTCTGGGGAGAGAGGACAGTGACACGTCCGTCACTCCTCCGAGCCTTTCTCCCCCTTTATCTGTTAGAGATTCAGGACAAAATGTAGGCCAGGGGCAGGAGCCGTCAAGACGAATTCCTCCGGAGAATGCCCCTCCCCCTCCCAGCCTCCTGCCGCAGCCTGTGGAGTGATATGGGACAGCTCAGTCCCACATTCTGCAGAGGTTCCCCTGCAGGGTGGAAGCGAGCCTCCAGCATGGCCTGAGACTCACAGCCACGGGAGCATCTGATTCCTCCCGTCTTTGAAGGCTGGGGAAGATTCTCCAGGCACCGAGCATTCCTGAGGGGGCCAGGAACACTCCCCAGCATCATGCTTGCTGGTGCTCGGACCTCGGACCCGTTCCTCCCTCCCCCAGCCGCTGTGTCCCAGGCTTTCGGTTAGCCGGGGGCTGGAGAGATAGACAGAGAGTAGACGGTGCATTGCACGCAGCCCACCTGGGTTTGATTACCAGCACCCTAGATGGTCCCCTGAGCGCCACCAGGAGTGATCCCTGAGCACTACTGGGTGTGAGCCCAACAAAACAAAATAAAGTAGGGTTCAGGCCGCGGGTATCGAGTCTGTTGTGGGTGTCCTGAGTGGGAAGGTGTGTGAGTAGCATTATTGTCGACAAGCCTAAACAACAACAATACTATTTGGTATTACCAGTAGAAATCCAAGAGCACCAAACTTGACCTCGGCTGGCCCATTGGAAATGCTCCTTGATCTCCTCAGACCTGTGACTCTAAGCGTCTCTGGAAACGCAGGGGCTCGGCACCCACGGGCTCCTGGGGCCATTCAGGACCGGGGCAGGCCTGGTGCGAGGCGGCAGGGCACTGGGCCAGCCCGCAGCTCCCCAGCGGGGAGGAGTTCGGGGCTCGGATCCCCATTCCAGCTTCTGGTGCAAACACATCAGGGACAGGAGCGGCAGCCCAGGAGGCGTGAATCAGTCTGGGAAGGGGCGCAGGGAAAGGGAGGGGGTCCGGGAGAGGGAAAGGAGGCAGGGCAGGAGTGGGAAGAAGGAGCAAAGGGCCTGTGGACAGTGCGGCGGCTGCCTGGGGGTGGGGTGGGCGACAGCGTGGCAGCCTGTTGGGACGTGGCCCAGGAACCCTCATCAGCCATCCAGGCCGCCGTGCTCAGGCCTGGCTGGCCTTCGGGATGGCCGAGCAGCCGTCTGCTCTGCAAGAGAGGCACGATGGCTCTGACTGGGGTCCAGCGCCTCGCGGAGTAGATATTTAAATGGGGAACATCTGTGCTCTCAACTTGGGTTATTTGCTGAGGAAACAAACTGGATTGTGGCAAAGCCGGGGATTTGGAATGAAAAGAGACCCTGGTTTGCACTCATGGCTCGGCTCACAGAGTTTGTCTCTTGTGATCTGAGAATTGGGGGCTGTCCCCAGAGGGCCCCCAGCCAGGAGCCGGGGGGGAGCGTTGGAGAGGTGAGCCCGTGGCAGCTGGGAGTGCCCAGGCTTAGCCCTGGCCTGACCCATCCCGGGGTGCTGGTGAACCTCACATTGGAGGCTGGTCAGGGACAGATGCTGTGTGCCCCCGAAGACATGCTCGGAGGCCCGGAAACCATCCGCTCAGGGCAAGGCTTTTGTGGAAACGGGTTTTGCACTGGGATTGTCGTGTTAACACCAAGTCCCCCGCCCGACCCCTGCCCACGAATGGGCACCAGGGGTAGGTCCTCGTCGTGGGCACGGGGACCAGCAGGTCCTTTGGCAGGGGGCGCTGGACAGCTGGTGCTGGGCAGAGGATTTCCTTCCAGAAGGTTCTCTGTCACTGCACTCACACTGAAATGCCCACTCTGCTCCGCCACATTCCTCCTGAGTGGGAGGGAGCATTGCCTGGAGTCCCGGGAGAGCTGAGCCTCATCAGGTCGGGGACTTCAGCTGAGGGCCCACCTGGGCCAGGCCTCCCGCAGAGAGAGGTGGGAGGAAAAGCCAGGGAGGAGGGTGTGGGTCTGGGGTCCACATGCTGGCAACAAGGTGCTGGACTCCTGCTCAGCCCCAGGAATCCCGTGCCCAGTGGCGTGTTGGGGTACAGCCTGGACGGGCCGTTGCCCCACATGTCAGGAGGAGGAAGGCGTTTTCTTCCCGGGGGTCTTTGGGGGCCGGCCGTGTCCACGGGGCACCTGCTGCACCCTCCCTGCCTTAGGCTGCCCGTGGGGTGTGTGGGAGCCTCCCCAGCAATCTTTGCAGGGTGGGGGTGGTCAGAGCCTCGCCGCTGAGTCCCAGAGCTGCTGCTCCCCGCTGGGCACCACGGGTAGGCACAGGCCTCATGCCCTTGGCTCCTGGCCCTGCTCATGGACCCTCCTCACGGGCAGAAGGCAGGTGCTGTCGGGGGCCCAGATGCTGTCTGCACACACAGCTCTCCCTGGTGCTGGCGGGGGTGGGGGGGCGGAGGGCATCTCACGGAGCCCGGAGCAGAGCGGGGAGCCTGCAGATCTGGGCTCCAGCCTTGGTGGGGGGCACTTGTCATGCTCTCTGCAGGAGTTGGGGTGTCAGAGGGGAGGGACCTACCCGGCTTCTGGGTCTCACTCTTGGTGCCTCCACGGGGACGGGCATGGGGCTGCCTCCGGGGGTTGCCAGGCCACTGCCTCGCCCAGGGCACGCAGAGCCGCCGGCCAGGGTATGGGGGAGGTGTGTCGGTGCAGAGGCTGCCCGTGGCCCAGCACATGTGGGTGCACATGCGTCTGTGTGTGCATGTGTGTATCCGTGTGTGAGTGCATGTGTGCGTGTGTGTGCCTGGGTGCATGTGTGTGCATGTGTGTGTGTCTGTGCATTTTCCCGCCTTCACATGGGCAGGAGAAAGGGAGTTCTGGGGCAGTGAGCAGAGCAGGATCTCCTGTTGTGGATCTGATGGGCTGGGCCTCTCATGGTGGAACCGGCTGCTGGACTGCTCCTCCGCCCACAGTGCTCCCTGTGTGCAAGCAGGGAGCAGCATCGGCCGCCTCTGAGGCATGAGAGTCATGTGGGAAATGCCCAGACCTCCGGCAGACCCACCAGGGTTCACACCTTCCCCCCCACACACACCGGCCACTTGTTCCTCAGAGCGTTGGGGCTGGGTCGCTACTGCAGTGGAGACCGCCCCTTTCTGTCCCTACCAACCCCAGCCGCCAACACAGCCGGCCCTGAGTGGGCTTGCTCACCATGGTGCTCGTGGGGCACAGCAGACGGGGACCCCGGAATCCGGCCTTGCTTCGCCCTCCCCGGGAGCTCAGCTCTGACCCAGATTTGCCTCAGCCACGGGCTGAGTGACCCGCTGACTGCCTGTACCCCAACCCCAGACACCCAGACACCTGCTCCCACTGCCCCTCCCCCACCTGCCCCTCTCCCCGTACCCCAACCCCCCTGCACCCCTGGAGTCCGAGCTAGGATCCCATGGCTGCCCTGCGCTGTCCGGATGCTGCTTTCCCTGCAAAATGCCCCTTTCCTGTGTCCTTCCCGCCCTGCACCCAAGGCTGGGCCCCCACCCAGGTCAGCCCCAGCCCTAGGCCGCGCTCCTCACTCACGGGCGAGAGGCTCCAGCTGACCCTTCATAGCCACCGGCCATTCACTCCGTGACCTTGTCCCTCATCCTCTGAGGCCCTTTCGCCTCTGGCCGTGGGACTCTGTGCCCGTGGCCGCTGGCCCTCGTGCCTGCCATGGCACCTCATCCACAGGTCTCTTCTCTCCTGCCCCCGCGGGTCCTGCTCCTCCCTGGAAACCCTGGCACCCGGAACGTCACCCGGCCCTGCAGTGAGGACGGGCGGGCTCAGAGGCGCTGCCTGTGTGTCACCCACAGATCCGGCCAGCACCCAGGTGTCACGGGTCTGGCCACTCCCAAAACACTGGCCTAGGGCAGCGAGATGGATGGCCAGGGGTCCTGGTCAGGGGTCTCAGCAGGCTGGGGAGAAGCAGGGTGCGGTCTAGGCAGGGAAAGAGGAGCAGACTGTCCGACCAGCCCCCTCAGCAGGTGTTAGGACCAGGGACGGTCCCCCAAAGCGTCCCCCAGAGCAGGGAGGGGCCGCCTGCACTAGCCCCGACACAGCCCAGCAAATCCTAGCAGTTCTGGGGCTCAGCTTCCCAGGGGAGAGCCCTGTGGGAGGGCTGGGTGTGGGGTCCCCAGCGGTCAGGACACAGCGCCACCCAGGGCACAGGGTAGGGGCCTGGCATGGAATCAGGGGCCTCCCCAGCAGGACGTGGCAGGCCAGTGGGGGCAGGGGTGTGGGGGGATAGGATTAGAACCATGTCCAAGTAGACGACGGGAACCTGCCGTCTGCCCTCAACTCCAGAAGGTGCAGAAGGTGGACAAGTTCAGAATCTGCCTTTTGGTTTTTTGGTTGTTTTTTTTTTTATTTGATTAGGGGCCACAGTCGTCTGGCTGTGCTCAGGGCTTGCTCCTAATGGGGTTTGGGGGTCCGGTGTGGTGTCAGGGATGGACCCCGGCTCGGTCGTGTGCTGTCCCATCACCAGAGCCAGGGTGGACTCGGGGGCCCTCACGGGTGTTGCCGTCCAGCCCGAGAGCCAACCTCCACACGGGCTCCCGGGCAGTCGTAGGAGGGGGCTGCGCCCTGCTCAGCTTCTGTGTGTGGCACGTCACGCTCGGGGTCAGCAGGGCCTGGGCACGGTTCCTCATGCGCCGGCCCTGACGAACGGGATATTTGCCCAAATGCTCCTGACGGCGACGGCCACCCCTGGCCCGACGGGACCGAGGCAGGTGGAAACACAAGTCAGCTCACACCTGTTTCTGAACCCTCCACCCCCAGGCAAACGTCGGGGGGAACATACCACCCTGGGGCCATGAAGAACCCCCAGAGTTCCTCAGGGGGAATACCTATCCTCTGGGTGCGCTGGCGCCTCCCTGAGGTTCAACTCGCTTCAGAGTGTTTCCTCTCTTCTGTCTCCACTCTTCCTGTCCCCGTGCGCTCAGGCCTCGTGGCCCACAGGTGATGGGTTTCTGCAGGTGGCTGCTGGGGCCCACAGGGCCACAGTGAGCCCGAGGGGCTGCAGCCCTGTTTCCCAGCTGTGTTCCGTGGAATGCACCCCCCAGGCCCCGTGGGGGAAAATGGAGCAAGGCCCCCACTTTTGCCTCTCCAGAAAGGTCACCAGGCCCCCTGGCTGTGGGGTGTCTCTGAATCGCCAAGGGAGGGGGTGTGCAGCATGAAAGCCCGGGCCTTGGTCTTTACGAGGAGCCTGAGGACGTGTGGGGTTTCTGCACCTCCTCAGCCCTCCCCCAGCCCTCTGTGCCCGCTGACATTTGCTCTTCGTGTTCCAGAGCAAGGAGATCGGGCTGCAGATGCACGAGGAGCTGCTGAAGGTCACCAATGAGCTGTACACGGTGAGTCCTGCCCGGCCCTGCCTTCAGCCGGTCAACCCGAGGTCGGTCGTGTGCCTGCAGCCATGCCCCACGTGTCTGGCTCCGGGGGTCCCCATAACACCACACGAGACAGGAGGCTCTGAGGGAGGCCCCCCGCAGGTGCCCTCTGAGGAAGGTGTACAGTTCCGAGGTGTCTGAGGGGCCTGGCCACTCGGGAGGTCCCAGAGGGGAACAGCTCAGTGCCCCGTGCCACCCGCCCCTGCACAGGGCCTGGCTCGGGGTGAGACGAGGACATGAAGGTGAGCACACAGGACTCACCATGTGGGGCACAGGGCACGTGGTTGGGGGGGGTCACAGGAGCATCCAGATCACATGTGGGGGCATGGGAGCACACGGGTCGCGTGTAGATGTGGGTCAGGTATAGGGTCACATGTTGGCGCTGAGGGCGTCTCCTTTCCAGAAAAGCTTCTCCCCAGAGGGCTGTGTCGGGCCTGAAGCCCCTCTTGCAGACCTGGTGTCCTGTCCTGACGGCGCATAGCCCAAGGTCTGTCTCTGCTGTGACTTTCTGCACTCAGTCTCGGGCACCGTCTGGGTTGGGGTGAGCCTCTTCGTTGGGTGGAGTTCTGCCTCTGACCCCGTGGTCTGTGTGACCTGTGGGGAGGGGACTTGTGACCTGACTCAGTCTCCCTCCCGAGGGGGCGGAGTTCATTTTTCTGGACTCAGTTTCCCTGGGGAGATTTGTGTTTCTGCACTCAGTCTCCCAGCGAGGAGAAAGGGCGGGATTCCAGAGGCTTGTCTGAGGGTGCTTCCGCGGGTTGTTGGCTGTTTGGGGTCCGGGCATCTCAGCACCATGACAGAAGTGTGTGTCACACACTGTCTCAGTGGAGCGTGCAGGACCATGTTGGGTGTGACTCGGGGATGTGGGTGCAGCTGGGGTTTGAGGGTGCTGCCAGCTCCTCTTCCGCTGTTCTGAAGGGAGTGGGGAATGTGTAGCCCTGCCCAGGGCACAAAGGGTGACTGCCAAGAGCGAAGCTGATGTATTTACCCCACAATTCTGAGCAACCCCCCTCGTTGCCCAGCACCCTGAGAATGTCCTGCCTGAAGAAGCACCCCCAGCTCCTGATGCTCCCTCCCCCTTGGGGACCAGCCACTCCATCCCTCCGCGGTCCTACATCTGGCCCGTCCCCTCGGCCCCTCAGCGCCCCCTGGTGGAGGACCCGCCGCTTCCCTCCCTTGCCTTCCCAGGACGCACAAATCAGCGGCGGGCCTGGTGGCCACATTAGCATACTGTTCACTGATTGGCCGGGCTTGGACCGCATGCCACGCCCAGAATTGTCAGGTTCTGCCAGTTTCTGATGAACCTGGTGGGGCCAAAGGTAGCGCGATACTCCAGGATGCTACTCAGGTCTGGCTGATCTGGACAGCCCAGAGGCCCACGGGGTGGCTGGAGGGCCAGGGCTCACCCACAAGCCCAGGGACCTTCTGCCTGTTAGGGTTCCTCCCACCTGTTCCCGCTACTCTCCTTTGCCCGGATGCCCCCCACCCAATATCCTGTACACCCACCTGGCAGCAACCACTCTTACTTCTTGCCACTTCCTCCAGGAAGCCTTCCTTTCACACTTCCTCCCCAGAGTCCTCACCAACTATGCCATACTTCCTTGTAGGGAAGCCAGCAGGCCTCTGTCTTACCCACCGAGGATTCCTTTCTGTTGTTACTGCCACGGGTGCCACAAGAGTGGCGCTGAGCTGGGCATGCAGAGCCAGGGGCTAGCTGGGCCCAAGGACTCGCACATGCAGGGTTCGTGCTCTGCTGCTAGAGCCCCCCAACCCCACTGTAGTATGGACGAGGACACGACTTTGTACGATACAGAGCACACGAAAAACTGTCCCTGACGGTCACAGACGTAGCTGGCACCACAAGACTGAAGGGGGTATCCCCACCTTACTATCCCTCCTCCCCTCCCCCACTGCCATTTGGCCCCATCTAGCCATCCCCTCACCTGTGCACGCACTCGTCCACCCATACATATGTCCATTTATTCCCTGAACCATCTGCCCACTAATCTATCCATGCATTCGTCCACCATCCACTTACGCACCCTCCGTCCATCTATTCACCCCTCTATCAATCATCCATCCGTGCACCCATCCACCCATCCATCTACATCCACCTCATCATCCATCCATCCTGTCACTCATCCACCCACCCACCCACAATCCTCTATACATCCATCGTCTCATCCATGGATCTACCTCATCGTTCATCATTCCACTCACTCCATCTATGCACTCACCGATCCATCCATCCATCCCCTTATCCACCTGTTCATCTATTCACCCCATCCATGCATCCATCCTAACCATCCACCCATTCATTCAACCCTCGAGTTTTCACCTCTCACACAGTCATAAATCCGTCCATCCCCGTATCCGACCAACCACTCATCCACCCACCCGTGCATCCACCCACCCATCCCCCAGTCCTGCCACCAGCCCTCATGTGTTCATTCGTGCAGATCTCTCTGACCATGTTGGGTTGCGGTCAGCCCAGGACAGGATCTCTGCTCAGGAGCTAGGTCTTGGCCTCTCGCTGGGGTATGGCAGTTTCTTGATCACAGAAGGAAAGAATAAGGTTGTGCCTGGGAGCTGTGTAGAGGCTGCAGGGTTTCAGGATGTGGGGGTCTGACTGAAATGGGGGCCCCTGCAGGGTTTCCTTGGCATGCATGGGCCCAGGGTGCCACCCTGTCCCCGGACTGGCCTGGGGCTGGCCAGGTGGGACCTGTGCATCCCTGCGGGCTTGACCTCAGGCCCAAGGAAGCACAAAGGCTTGTGGCCATCAGTGACCACCTTGGCCAGGCCTCCAAGCTCCATCTTCCTGGCCAGAGCCACTGGGCCATATGCTGGCTGTCCCTGGGCCTCAGTTTCCTTCGTGCTGGGGCAGTGCATTGCCATTCCTGGAAAACCTCATGAGAACCAGCAGAACAGATGGGCACCCATGGTAGAGCAGACACATGGCCTGCAGCTCTTGCCTTGCTGTGGCCAGCCCCAGATCTATCTGTGGCACCGCTGCTCAAGGCCTGAGCACCCCTAGATGCCAGCCCTGAGCACTGCCGGCTGTGGTCCTAAGTCTCCTAAGAGAGAAAATGGGACCAGGCCTCCCATGCACCTCTGGGGCTGCACTTGCTCTGTTTTGGGGATGACCCCTGGCACAGTCTATGGGTTTGGAAGGAAACTTCCCACCTTGTAAGGGTCAGCTGAGCCTCTAGGGACCCCTTCTGAGACACCCGCCCCCCCTTGAAGCTTGAAGATTGGCCTTGACCTATGACCTCAGCTGACCTGTGTCCTCCTGTGTTCCAGCCCCCACACTGCTCACTAGCCCCCTCAGAGCCGTCTGGGCTTCCCCAGGGCAGAGAGGGGCACCCTAGCTGGCGGGTGGGGGAGCCTCGTTCCTGCCACCCGAGGGGCGGGGCCCCCTCACCCCATGGAGCATCAAGGTTGGGTCCTCTGGGCTGGTGGGAAAAGGTCAGTCAGCTGACAAGCAGACACGGGCTGGCACTGTGCTGGCCACGCTTGTTACCATCCAGAAGGGGCCAAGGGAAGTGGGCAGGCTCCCGGGGACACTCAGAAGAGAGGCTTGCGATCCTGGAAGGAGCAGACGCTTCCAGAAACTCCCACGCCCGTCCTGGACTGACGGGACTGAGCAGACGGTTCTGGGCTATGGAACCGTCGCCCTTCCAAGGCCACAGCCTGTCTCGACGTATTTCTGGGCAGAAACAGCTCGCTCTGGGCTGGGGAGAGAGGAAAGCAAGCGAGATGCGGGCCTTGTATGTGCTGACCCAGATTTGATCCCTGGCACCCCGTGCGGTCCCCTGAGTCCCTCCAGGAATGATCCCTGCGCACAGAGCCAAGAGTAACAGCAAACAAAGATAGCCAGGTGTGGCCCCAAAACAAAAAAGCAAACAACGAAATAGCGTGGCTTTCTTCAGAGAGTAAATGCCTGGGTCTGAATTCAGCTCACCGTTGGCAGCTGCTGCCCGGAACTGAACTGACCCTGAGTCTCCAGCTTGCGGTATCCCAGGGCCAGGAGGAATCACCTGGGTCCCCCACCCCCACCCCACCCGAGACTCCTTGGAGCAGGACCTCAGAGCTTGGCTTGCTGGAGAGAAGAAGGGGAAGCGATAGTGTGGGCGGTGGCAGCGCGGGTGGGTGCACGGGAAGAAGCGGCTGCAGACAGGAACGCCCACAGCACAGGCGGCAGACCTGTGGGGCGGCGAGCGCAAAAGCAGGTGGGCGGTCAGTGAGGGTTCTGGGGCCAGAGGCCAGAACCGAACCGTTCTAAAGCCAGTGGGGTCGTGAGTCCGGAGGCAGAAGGGGAGGGAGGAGGGGAGGGAGAGAGAAGATTCAGGAAGGGGAAGGTAGTTGACCACTGACCGCTGACCGGGACCCCCCAGCAACCCTGTCAAGCCTCAGCCACCTCGCGTTCCAGAGCCTGGCAGAAGGCCTGCGGTCACTCCCTTTGGCCACTAGGTGGCAAGAACGCGACGCGCATGACACCCTAGTGACAGTATTGGCCATCGCTGTGCTCAGAGGGGGGAAAAAGGAAGAGGAAAAGGTGCCTCAGGCTGGGGGCAGGAGGGAAACTGAGGTCCCTGATGGAGGGAAGTGGGAGCCTGTGTGTTGCATCTGATACCGTACATCTGATATGCAGCCACGAATTACTCTGTCACTTACTGTGATGCAATTAAACGTAAACAAAATGAAAGAAGGCGCTTCGTAAGGGAGCACTTTGGGGTTCCTGGCTCTGCAGAGGAGTTTAGTGGCACTGGCGACTGTGGAGAGATAGGCGCCAGGAGGCTGGCACGGGGCTTGGGAACTCTGGGGTCTCCGCCAGGACTCACTGTGCTTTCTAGTTGTTCTGAAGGGATTAGGGATTTTTAGGATGAAAGGCAGGGAGAACCAATAAGAGGCAAGAATTCCTCCTAATAAATCCCAACGCTGGCCGAGAGTGAGTTGGGGTGAAGCTGTCAGTGTCCTTCAGTTGCCCGATGCAGGGACCAGGCGAGCAGGACGGTGGGCACTGCCTGCTGCTTTTCTCCGAGCACAGAACCGGGCTCTGCAGCGTGGATCCAGAACATTCTGGTGGGTTGTTTCATTTCCGTTTGTTTTTGTTTGGGGGCCACACCCGGCAGTGCTGAGGGCTTACTCCTGGCTCTGCACTCAGGAATCGCTCCTGGAGGGCGTCGGGGGACCCCGTGGGGTGCCAGGGCTCGAGCCCAGGTTGTCTGCATGCAAGGCCAGCGCCCCGCCTGCTGTGCTGTGGCTCTGCTCTGGCCCCCAGAGAGATAATCGTCTGTTTGGTTGATTGTTTGGTTTCTCCGGGCCGATTCCCAGGGTGTTCGGGGGGCAGTGGCTGTGCCAGGCACCAAACCCGGGCTGGCCACACCATGTTGGTACACCGTCTCACCAGCCCCCGCCCTTCTCACCAGTGAGGCCCCTGCCTTGGGCAGGCGCCCTCGGGTCCGAGATGTGGCAGTCGAGGAGTGAACAGACGGCAGAAAGCGGGGCTCTGACCCGGCCACACGCCCTCCCCGCGCCCTCGTCCCACCCCTCGGTGTTTCCTGCAGGAGACAGATGCCCAGAGGCTCAGCACCGCGACCAGCAAAAGTGCCGCCCAGCCCCCCTTCCAGAAGCCCCCCCCCCATCTTACGGTTCTGCCACTCAGCAAGAGTGAGCCTGCCAGGGAGGCGTTGGGGCGAAATCTCGGGGGTGACCACCCTGCAGGGTCCCGCATGGCTGATGCTCTAGAGCACAACGTGGTACTTTTTGTTTTGTTTTAGGGGCCTCACCTGGCAGTGCTCAGGGCGTACTCCTGGCTCTGTGCTCAGTGATCTCTCCTGGTGGGGCTTGGGGAACCCTACGGGGTGCCGGGGATGGAACCTGGGTTGGCCGCGTGCCAGGCAAGTGCCCTCCCCACTGTCCTGTCTCTCCAGCCCCAAACATGACCTGCTGGACAGTGGACAGCACATCGGCCAGTGCCTGAGGCGGGGCTGGAGGCCTGGTGGGAGCCGGAGGGGCCTTTGTGCTGCGCCCCAAGTCTTGATTGTGCATGTACAGGGGCAGAGTCTGGAGGTGGTGCTGGCAATCTCATGCGTCCTGGAATAAGCCACTGCCCCCTCCCTGGACCTCAGTTTCCCTATTTAGAGTTTCGTTGGCTGGCCTGGTTGGCAGCTGGAGGCTGCTGACTCCCAATCATCCTTTTTTATAACACGACCCAGCGTGTGCCAGTGGGGTGGTGCATGTGTGTGCGCTGCTTTACTTGTAAGCAGGGGTGAGGGTTGCGGGGGGGTGGGGGCGCAGTGTCAGACACACCGACTGGGGCAGAGCCTCCTGCAGCTCGTGGGGCTACTGGGGGGCTCCTGCTATGTGGCCTGGATCCCGGGGCATCCTCTGAGGGTGGGGGGGACCCGAGTCGTGACTGACAGGCAGCGGAGAGCAGCGGGAGGACCCCTGAACCCCACGATGCCCGGGGGTGGCAGCTGCCCTTTTTAGGGTCCCCTTTGCTGCCCTGAGCCTGGCACCATGTGGGCCTCCCCAGTGCAGCAGGGGGCAGCCCCCCGACCCTGGTCACTTCCAGGCTTCGAGGGGTTGCAGGGGGCCGGGCGCTGACCGCACGCTGCTGCGTCCCAGGTCATGAAAACCTACCACATGTACCACGCCGAGAGCATCAGCGCCGAGAGCAAGCTGAAGGAGGCCGAAAAGCAGGAGGAGAAGCAGTTCCGTGCGGGCGACCTGGGCATGAGCCTGCTGAGGCATGAGGAGCGGCCTCAGCGACGCAGCTCCGTGAGGAAGATCGAGAAGATGAAGGAGAAGGTGAGTGTGGGTGGGCGGGGGCTCGCGAGGGGCCCTCTGCAGCCCGTGGAGAGGAGGGGCTGGAGTGGGCACCGGGTCCCCCAGGGGAGCCCTCAGGGGCGAGCAGGCCCAGACGCCATGTGCTGAGGGGTCAGGGCAGGGCCAGGCTGGTGTGACCCCAGGAGGGAACCCCACCAGAGAAGCGGGGCCACCTGGTGACGCAGACAGGGTCCCAGAAGTGCCATTTCTCAGCAAGAGAGCGGGGGCAGCTCTGGACCCAGGCTGGGCTTGACACCCACACTGGACCACCTCTCTGGCCCTTCCCGTCCCCTTGTCCCTGGGTCTGTGTGAGGAGACGGATGCGGCCGAACCGACTTCGTCATCATTTCATGGCTGGGGACTGTCCAGCTCCAGGCCAAGGCTGGGCCCTGTGGCCCCCCCACACCCTCGTGGTGAGACGCCCTCTAGTGCAGCCACCACAGCTGCGCCCGGCCCCTGACGTCACGGAGCCCTTGTAGTGGGGGGTCCCAGAAAGCAGGGCATCAGTAAAGAATGAAAAATAGGACTCGAAGCCATGGGGGGCCGTTAAGCGGGAGCTCCAAGCTGTGCCTCAGAGCACGGAAGCCGATGGTCAGACCCCGCAGCTGGGTGGGGGTCAGCCACACCCCACCAGGCAGAGGGGGACTTTCGGATCCAGTGACGTGACATCGAGGGGCAGCCTCGGTGGCCGGAATAGGGCAGAGACCCCAGGGACCGCGTGGGGAGCAGACAAGGGGAGTGTGGGGAGTGCGGGTGCCCCGAGTGCCCTCACGGGGGCCCCCAGTCCTAACGCGTGTTCTGCCCTCATGAGCCCCCGGTCAGGAGCGGCCAGGCATGTCCATCGGGACCTGGGACTCGATTCCGCTGTGGACCGGAAACGGGTCTGAAGTAGTTTGTGTCAAAGTGAGAATCATCACCGGGGGCGAACAGAGAGGGAACCAATGGAGGGAGAGGGGTGGGCGGGAGGGCCTGGGCCTGGGGTCAGCGAGGGGGCCACACACAGATGGGGAAGGGGCCACCGCGGCAGGACTGACCTCAGCCTTTGAGGAGCAGGAGAGGAGGCCGGGGTGAGAGGGGGACGTGGGCCAGGCCGGCCTCGAAGTTTGGGGGTGCCATGAGGGGTCCCAGGAGGGTCTGGTCCTGTCTCACTGCAAGACACCACCGAGCCCACCCCTCCAGGGGTGATCTTGTCTGTGTGTGTGTGTGTATGTATGTATGTGTGTGTATGTGTGTGCGTGTGTGTGTGTGTGTGAGAGAGAGAGAGAGAGAGAGAGAAAGAGAGAGAGAGAGAGAGAGAGAGAGAGAGAG
>JAOXYA010015688.1:0-13753 GCA_028565675.1 Sorex palustris | reverse complement strand
GCCCGCCCCACACCCCGCGCCCGCCCCGCGCCTACCCCGCGCCCCGCTCGTGTCCATCCCGCACCCCGCGCCCGTCCCGAGCCCCGCGCCCGTCCCGCTCCCACCCGCGCGCATCCACCCCGAGCGCGTCCACCCCGCGTCCCGTGCCCCGCGCCCCGCCACGGGCTCTGCACAGCTCAGCGGCCGGAGCCCTCGGCGGCCGGAGTCCCGGGGTGGGGCGGGACGGGCGGGTGCGATACCTGCCGGGCGGCCGCGGAGTGACGCGCCGGCTGGACCGGGCCTGGCGGGGGAAGGACGCACTGGAGAACGCGCAGAGCCGGGCAGGGGCGACCGTCTCCCGTGCTCGGCCCCGAGGTGGACCGGCTACCAGCGCCTCGCCCAGCCCGCGGAGCTGGGGAGAGGCGCCCGCCTCGGTCCCTTAGGCACGTTGTCGGGCACATCCTGGGCCCTGGAGTGCTAACGGGCCCTCGCTACCGCTTGCTCGGAAAAGCTTGGGAGCAACAGTAAGGCCGGCACCTTGCTTGCACGCGCAGACCCTGGTTCAATCCCCCCATCCTTTTGAGCACCACCATGAGTAGGCCCTGAGCACGGGTGGGTGTGGCCCCCAAACAAACGGGCAGAACAAACAAAAAGTGCTAAGTCTCTCCTCAGAGACTGCCTGTGTGCGGGTGACAGGGTACCCACAGGCCCCCAGAGCTGAAGGAGCCACAGGGGAGTGGGGGGGGCGGGGCACCTACTGTCTCTGCTGTGGTCTCTGTGGAGACAGTCCCATCGCAGGCTATGGGGAGATGGCCAGCACCGGGATGCAGCTGTGGACCCCAGCAAGAAGGTCCAGGAACCTGGGCATGGGGCAGGGGAAATCACTGCGGGGGTCACTGCAGGGGCACTGCTGTGAGGGGTCACTCTGGCCCCCACTGCCTCCCAGTGCTCTGGGGCACCAGAGGCTCATGTGCCCGGGAGTCGGGGTTCCGGGCTTCTGGGCCATGTGTGTCCCCACGGCTCATCTGCCTCCTGGGTCTTCTCCGGTAGCCCCCCGCTCTGCCTCCTGCTGCTGCTGCTGCTGCGGTCCAGACTTTTGAGAGCCGGTGAGTGTGGACGGCGTTCTTGGGGTATGGGCAGGGCCTGCCTGGTGAGGTCCAAGACAGGGGGAGGCTGGTTTCTCGTCCCGGGTTGGGGGGGCACAGGCATGGTGGCAGGGGGATGTGGGTGCAGTGGTGTGGGGCCACCAGCAGAGGTGGGAACGTGGGCACTGTCTCGTCCCGGCCCTGGGGTGCAGGCGTTAGCTGTCTGGTTCCTTGGTCTGTGGTGGGCGCTCTGGAAAGGGCCCCGCAGCCTGATCCCTGCCTCCTTCCCAGGAGGGGCCCTGCTTGTCTCAAGGCTGGTCACTCCCCTTCCCTCTGTTCCCAGCCCTTGTGAGGGCCAGTAGTTACACGCGGTTGGGCCACAGGGCCAACCTCATGCAGCATAGAGGTGGTGCCAGGGATCAACCCTGCAGCCTGGAGCCGTAAGGGGGCCCTCCCCACGCTGGCCTCTCCCTGAGTTGGTGCTGGCCTAGCCTGTGCCCATGATCCAAGCTGCACACAGGGCCTACCCTCCCGTGGACCTGCCCATGACCCCTTTCTGTGGAGAACCTTCAGAGGGTATTGGAGACTTGTAGCCAGACAAGCCCAACACCTGCCAGCACCCACACAAGCATGTCCTGGCCTCCTGGGCTTGCCCACAGCCTCCGTGTCTGGGCTCGTTTGCTTCCCTTTGCAGAGGAAGAAGACCTCAAGGTCCAGGCGCTGGTGGGGGAGAGCGTGGCCCTGCCCTGCATCTACCCGCAGACAGCCAGCTTTGAGCTCGATGACCTCTACGTGTACTGGCAGATCACAGTGGGGAAAATGCCGAAGACCGTGGCTTGGCACCTGGGCGGCAACTCTGAGGACCGGACCGGGTGCGAACCACAGGCCGGGTGCAAGCAGCGGCCGGGGGCGGAGCTGGTGCTGGCCGACATGCAGCGTGGGAATTTCACACTGCGCCTGGCAGACGTCAGCCCCCAGGACGAGCAGAGCTACCAATGCCTGGTGTTCAAGAGATCACAGGGCATTGAGGAGATTCTCCGGCAACGGGTGACATTGCGCGTAGCTGGTAAGTGGCGCCTAGGGGCAGGGCCTGGGAAAGCGCAGCCAGTTCTGCCTTTCTGGAAGTTTCTATCTCGGGAGAAAACCCGCACATTGGTGCACAGCTTCCATCTGGTGTGAAGCTGAAGCCTTGCTGAGGGCACCAGAAAGATCTGGGGCCGCAGCACCCCAGAGCCTGTCCTGCCCCTGCCCCTTCCCCTGGGGATCCTCCTTAGCTCACAGAGGCTGGTCTGACAGGGCCCGGTGGAATCACACTCCTGTGGGGGCACACGGTTCTAGTCATACTGCCCCCGAGGTGCGCCCTGTCCTGTGCTGCTTCTTGCCCCAGGGCTGCGGAGTCACCACAGACTTAGAGCCTTGAGGGTCACACGGGCGAGTTCGGGGCCTGCTGTGCAGTCACCGTCACTGCCTGAAGTTCTGGACTCGGCCTGGGGCCCTCGGAGTTCACCCCAGCCTGCTGAAAGTCATGCATTTTCTTTTTCTCTTTCTTTCCTTTTTTTTTTTTTTTTTTTTTTGCTTTTTGGTTCATACCCGGTGATGCACAGGGGTTACTCCTGACTCTGCACTCAGGTATTTCTCCTGGCGGTGCTCAGAAAACCCTATGGGATGCTGGGAATCAAACCCGGATTGGCCACGTGCAGGGCAAATGCCCTACCTACTGTACTATCACTCCAGCCCCATGCATTTCCTTTTAAAGAAATCTAATCTCATTCTTTTTCCTCCCCTGACCTGCAGGAATGACAAGGGTGGGGGCAAGGTGCACGCTGGGCTTCAGGGTGCCAGAGACGGCACCCCTAGGGTACCGGGGTCCCGCTCAGCTCTAGAGTTGGTGCGGGAGGTCGAACCTGAGGCCTCAGTCCTGGCCCAGTGTAGCCCGGCCCTGAGGGTGCTGGAGAGTACAGGGGACAGGGGGCAGGAAGAAGGTAAGTGGCTCCCTGCCCGCTGGGCAGGCATAGCCCTTTGCCGACCTCCAGACCCCCCTCTGAGCCAGGCCTCCCGGTGTCCCCACAGCCAGCTACAGCACGCCCGTGGTGACATCCCAGGAGCCCACCGCCGAAGGGGAGTTGGTTTTCACCTGCACCTCAGGCAATGGGTACCCGCAGCCCACAGTGTACTGGATCAACTTGACGGACTGCAGCCTGCTGGCCGCGGACCTGCAGAACAGCACGGTGCGTCTCAACGCGTTAGGCCTTTACGACGTGCTCAGCGTCCTGCGCCTCGGCGGCGCCGGCCCTGCCCAGGTGGACTGCTGCGTGGAGAACACACTGCTGGGCCCGAACGTGAGCTGCGAGCCGACAGGTGAGGCGCCCCACCGGTAAGGGAGAGGCAGGCATCTACCCACTGAGAGGTCTGGCCAGGGCTACAATGTGACCTGAGTCCCAGTCTTCATTCAAGAGTGACTGAGATGGCCACAGGCAACAACAGGGGTCCAAGTGACCTCAGGGGCAGTCTCTGAGCGCAAGTGCACCCGCCCCCACACTGCACCAAGCCCCGCCCCCACCTGTCAGGCTCCGCCCCACACCGCAGGCCCATCCCCACATCTCAGGGTGACGCCCCTACTGCAGGCCCCGCCCACAGCAAGGCCCTGCCCACACTGCAGGCCCCACCCATAACACCTCAGGGTCCTGCCTCCACCACTACAGGCCCCGCCTACTTGTGATCGCAGCATTAGTAGGTAGAAAGTCTCCTGGGACTAGCAGCCCCAGTGCCCAGGCAGCGTCCAGCACCTCTGACAAGCTTAAAAGTTTCCAGGCAACTCTTGATGCTTTAGGAGGCACGGTTTGTGGTGGCCTGTGTGTGAGGGCCAGTCCTGGGGCGGGTCTGACCCTGAGGCCCACAGAGCATGCACAGGCCATTGCAGCCCCAGGCTCAGAAATCGAAGGTGGTCTGATGGGGGAGGCAGGGCATCCCCTCCCCATGCCGAGGCTTCTTCCAGCCATGAAAAGGTCCGCGCTGCCACAAGGAGGAAGGGTGGCCAGGCAATGCGGTCCATCCTGGTGGGGCCACCTTTCCCATCCCCACTTTGATTGATTTGGGTTTGGTTTGGGAGCCATGCCTGGCGATGCTCAGGGTATACTCCTGGCTCGCACTCGGGAGTCACTCCTGATGTGCTTGGGGGTATGGGTGCCAGGGATCGAACCTCGTCGGCTATATGCAAGGCCACATCCTCCCCACTGTGCCACTGTGATTTTTTAATGAGCCAGCAAGAATCTCTGCTTTTCGCTGGGCCTGTGGGTGCCCAGCAATGGTGGGAGGGAGGAGAGGAGCGACCCCAGGAGACAGAAGCCCAGGGCCTCTGGGGTGGAGGCTCGCACAGCCCTGGCTCCTTGCACACTTCTCACACGGCCACCCCCCCCTTCCTGCAGGAGTCTCCCTTGGCTCACTTGGCATCAGCACCACACCCAGGTCGCCAGAGGGGACCAGAACATCCATGCTGGTGCTGCTGGCTGTGGGCATGGTCATAGGCGTGGGCATAGCTGTGGCCACCAGCTGGCTGTGCAAGAGCCGCTGTGCCCCGTGGCACTACACAGGTACCGGGCGTGTGCGGGCAGGGGCCATCTGTTCCTGTGGGGTGGGTCCAGAGTCGCAGTGCCACGCTGTGGAGTGCTGGACTCAGGCAGCGGTCAATGTGACCCAGTGTCTGTGCAAGTGTGAGCCTGGGGCTGGGGTCTGTGGGTGCAGGCAGAAAGCCAGGAGGTGTGTGGCCCTGTCAGAGAGGCCGCTGGGCTGCCCCACCTAGCCTCAGGGACGCGGGTCACCCTGGGGTCAGTCTGGTGACTCAGTGGCGTCCCGAGGCCTCGTGAGGAAGCTGGGGTTTTCCCCCCCAGCTTGAGGGCCCAGTGAGTGGAGACCGTTGCTCTCCCTGGTGGGGTGTCTTCTGCCCATGTCTGCCTGATGTCTGCACCCTTGGGCCAGGCTGTGGGCGCGTCTTGAGTCAGGGGGCAGGTGTCCGAGACACCCCACTTTCCCCTGAGGCTTCCAAGAAAGTGCACCTTAGAGCAGAAAGCTGCAGGGTGGCTCCATGGCCAACTGCGTGATGTGGGAGCTGTCTGTGGAGACTGTGGGATGTGGGGGTGTCTGTGGAGACCGTGTGATGGGGGAGGGGGCTCTGTGGAGACTGCATGATGTGGGGGGTGTCTGGAGACTGCATGATGGGGGGTGTCTGTGGAGACCGCATGACGTGGGAGGTGTCTGTGGATACCGCGTGACGTGGGAGGTGTCTGTGGAGACCGTGTGATGGGGGAGGTGTCTGTTGAGATCGCATGATGGGGGGTGTCTGTGGAGATCGGGTGATGGGGGGGTGTCTGTGGAGACTGCGTGATGTGGGAGGTGTCTGTGGAGACTGCGTGATGTGGCAGTTGGCTTTGTGGTACCACGTAATGTGGAGGGTGGCTCCGTGGCTGACCATGTGATGTATGCAGGAAGTGGCTCTCTCACGGCCAGCCATGCTCTGTGGGGAGGTATCTGTGGCCGCCCAGCAGCTGGGCCCCAGGGCTTGGAGAGTGGCCCGGTCCCCACAGACTGCTCTGATGGCCTTGTTTGATCCGACAGGTGTGCCTCAGGAGGTGAGGCAGATGTTGCGGCGTTCAGGTGAGTTGGCCACACTGTCACCCTACCCTGCTGTCTCATGGAGCAGTGGGGGACTTGGCCCAGCATCCCTGAGCTCCTTCCTACCCTCCCCCCCTCCTCTGGAAGGTACCTGGGCTGTGCCCCCATCTCCTCTCTGGCCCAAGATGCTGCCCTAGGGGCTGCTGATACACGGGGGGAGGTTCTCCTGGGGTGTTTCAGGGGACGGGCTCCGGCCTGTCAGGGTCCCCTGTCCATGGACAGGGCCAGTATGAGATTCCTGGAGTCTGGACTGCGCCCTGGAGAGGGGGTCCTGGGGAGGGGCTGGGTGCCCCCTGGCTGTCCGTGTGCCCTAAGGTTCCCTTGGACCCTGGTCCCGGGCTCCCTGCAGTGGAATGGGCTGAGGCAGGGCCAGGAGTTCTGCTCTGCACATTGGGGAATCTTCTGGGCACTGAGCTGTGCGGCCCATGGTCACCTCTGTCTGCCCTTCCTGCGCAGACCGTGATGGACGAGGAGCCACCCAGCATGACTGAGACGCTCAGGCCTGGGCCCTGGGTGCCCTGACTCCGTGCAACCTGGGCTCTGTGGACACCCCGAGGGGCGTGGAGGACACTGTTGTTTCCTCGGGCAAGGGCCTGCGTGTGAGCGACTCCTGGTCTCCATGACTCTCAGGACAGTCTGCTGGGCAGAGGCGGAGGCTGGCACAGACACACCAAGGGACCCACCTGCAGCTCACGCCCACCGGATGCCCCCTGACATTGGACTGAGCCCCCGGGGCTCCCGCGAGCATTCTCAGAGCATTAGGGACCCGTGATGCCCGAATGTGACGAGGGCTGATGAGGCTCCTTGGGGCCCAGGAGTTGGACTCAGTCCCCTTCTCCTGCCCACTGCCCTGTGCTCAGCTGCAGTGGGGTGGGGAGCTCAGGGGCGAGTCTGTTGCTTCTGGGGAACCGTCCTGCTGACTGTCTGTGGGCTGGCAACTCCCTGGGCCCACAGCTCACCCGTCCCTGCCAAGTAGGCAAAGGTGACCAGGATGGTGACAAGAGTGCACTGCCTCAGGCTCCAGCCCCCAATACAAATCATGAGACTGCCTGAGACCGTGTGCCCCTCGGAGTCCCCGCGAGCCCCGAAGGTCTGTCCCCATGCCCCCTGACTTTGCCCCCGCTGCCTATGGCCAGGCCCGGGGAATGTCCCGCCTGCAGCCTCCCTGAACCCAGCCCAGCCCCCGGTCCTTGGGGATCCTGTCACCAGGCAGGAGGAGAAGGCAGCTGCCTGGACCCCCCATAGCACCATCCCCACCTCCAGCTCTGGGCCTCCCTTGATCCTGGGCTCTGAGCTGAGCAGCCCGTGGTCACCTCTGTCTGCCCTTCCTACACAGACTATGATGGACGAGGGGACTGAGTCCACCTCCTGGGCCCCAGGGAGCCCCGTCAGTCCCTCCGCTCCTGCTGCCCCGTGGAGGTGGCCAGGGCTGCGGCAACCCAGCTGTGGCAGGCCGCAGAGAGGGACAGCAGGCGTGGTTCATCCTCTGCCCCTCCTGCCCCTTCCAGCAGGACCCAGCCCCAGGAAGTGCTGGAGACCCCCTGCCTGGGCCCCAGGGGATGAAGGGGTCCCCCTACTCCAGGGCAGCAGGAATCAGAGTCCCCACCCCCCCGCCATGGTCACAAGCCCTCAGGAGGGGCCATGGGCAGGGCATGACCCCCAGAGGACGTGGGGCCAAGTTCTGGGGCCGGGCATCTTCCTCCACAGGCGCTGCCGTCGGGGGGGGGGGCGGTCCAGGCTCCTAGGGAAGTGACAGCTACTCGGGCATCTCCCCGGAGGGGGAACGGGAGTGCTGGGGACAGCTCCGCAGAGCAGCCGGGCACCGGGCCGTGCAGGACTTTCCAGGACGACCCCCTGGGCACAGGGAGGAGCTGGTGCCTTTTGGGCACCCTGGCCCAGCCCTGCTCCGCGGTCCTTTCCCGGGGCCTCAGCTGCTATTTCTGTGAGCGGCCCTGAAGGTTGCGGGTGCCCCGACAAAGGTCAGCCTGCGGCCGGGAACCACCCTGGACAGGGTCAGCCGCGGCCCAGTGCGCCCCAGCTTCCTGTCTGCCTTTCGGGGGCCCCAAAGAGGAAGTGACACTTGGGTGGCCTGAGGTGGTGAGCGGAAGGGCCCCCCAGGGAGGGGGAATGGGGTGAGTCCTGGTGGTAGCACAGCTGGCCCGGTTGCACAGTGGGCGTGACCGGCATGGACTTGGCAGTGACTTGTCAGGGGCCGGCGGGGATGGGCCCGAGTGGGGGCTCCTAGGGGCACCCCCAGGCTCCAGCGCTGTGGACACCCCCTCCCCCAGCCCTGGACATAGGTTCTGGGGCCGCGTCCCCCCCCCCGGCCCTGGGCTGCAGACCATCATCGAGGCATGCGAGGCGGCTCCGGGTCACCCGGCTGGCAGTGCTCCCTGGCAGTCCCGGACTCACCCAACCCTTCCTGTCGCACTGCTGGGTGCCCGGGGACCCCAATTGCTCACGGGTGCCCCAGGGCCACAGGAGTTCCGGGAGTGGGGCGGCAGAGCCCCAGCCCAGCTCTGCCAAGTGCAAGGCCTGGGCAGCCAGTTCAGGGCCTGGGGGGGGGGGTACAGTAGGACCTGGTGACCCACTGCTGGACCCCACCCCCTCACTGTGCTGAAGGAAAACAGGTGCCAGCGTTGGAGAGAAAGTCAAGTGAGGAAAACTACTGCCTTGTACACGGCCGGTCTGGGCCCGATACTCGTATGGTCCCCAGAGCCCACCAGGAAGGACCCCTCGGTGCAGAGACAGGAGTGAGGAGGTGAGGGGGGAGGGGAGGGAGGAGGAGGGTCATCCCAGAGCGAATCAGGCTCTGCTGGCCATGTCCAGCGCTGGAACTGCCCACTGCTGCCTCTAGGTGCCCGGCCAGCTGTGCCCCCAGCAATAGGAATCGCGGCCATTCCTCCCCTGTCCCCCCCCCCGGGGTGGCCCTAGGCAGGCACCAGGAGTGAGGAGCCCTCAGGCTGTGGGGCCAGGACCTTGTCCTGTGTCCCCCTGTCGGGGGCGGGGAATGTGCCACATTCTGGCACTTTGCCAGACTGTGGTGACCCCTCCGGTCTTTCCCCATGGCCTCTCCCTGGCATGGCCCTGGCTGGGCACAGGGTTCGCAGCCCGTCCCTCCTGGATTCCCGGGAGGCGCCTCTCTCCCGGGGAAAGTCCCAGGCAATTGGGTTTGCTCTGCTCCCAGCATGGGCTGTGGTTTGATTACAGCCACACCCTTTAATAAGGGGAATTTCCAGCAGTTATTTTGATGTTTAACTTAACGGCCTCTGTTTTCACCTGCCACGTGGCCCAGACACTGCCTGGGCCAGTCAGATCCAGCAACCTCTTCGCGTGAGGCTGTCCTGTCGGGGACCAAGGGGACGCACACTGGCTCTCTTGGGGTTCTTCACTCCCCAGCCTCCACAACATTCACTCATTCATTCCCCAGCCTCCACCACCCATTCTCCATTCACTGGCTCTCAACACTCATTCACCTCTTCATTTATACCACATTCACCCAGAAGCCACCCAGCGTAGCCCCACATGCCACTCCCCCGGGGGGATGGCTATGCCCACCAAGTACCAGGTTGGTGGGCATCGGGCACTCAGAGGTCAGGAAAACATCAGAGATCTCAGAGCTCTGGAAGAGGGTTAAGGGGTACTGAGGGCCAGAGAACCATTTCTTTGTGATCCCCAGAGGTTTCTGAGGTAATGTGTTCCAACCTCTCCCAAGCCCTCATTCATTCCTTCACTTTCTCATCCATCTGTTCCTTCACTCATTCCTTCACTTGTTCCTTCTTTCCCTCATTTCACTGCTCATTCATGCCTGATGGCATGTCATGGACCCACCCTAACCCTGCCAAGCCTCTCACCCCTTCCCACAGGTGACCCCGGGCCAGAGTTGAGAAGCCAGGAGCATTCTTCAAAGGTCCGGGAGGCTTGGGGGCACCTATGGACGGAGGGGGGGGAGTCACCCCCGGGACGCTGCGGTCCTCAGGGAGCAGGGGCTTCCACCACTCACTACTCTCCCAGTCTGGGTACCCCAGGCTGGTCTGGGGTGGAGAGCTGCTTTTGATAGGGTGATGCCCTTCTGGGAGCGCAAGCTTCTGAGGTAGGACCACCCACCCGACACCCTTCACCCAATCCTGGAGGCTGTTGTCACCTACTCCCTTTGCTACAGTCCCAGGAGCTGTGTTCTGCCCAGCAGGCCTGAGCTATCTGGGTGCCAAGTGCACCCACCTGACACCCCTGCCCCCCACCAATGTCCGGAAAGGTCCCAACCCTCTGCCTCAGCACCCAGAACCTGCCGAGAGGCTGGGGACAGCTGGGGAGGGGATGGTGTGGGCGACTCTGAGTCAGCAAGTGTCCGGGGCAGCTGAACCTTGTCTGGATTTGGGCAGGAACCCGTGGGACCCACTTCAGGAATCTGCTCCAGACGACCAAGCACAACCCACCATGGCAGTGGCCCTGTCTTCTTCCAAAGCCCTGATGATCATATCCGCGTGCCCCTTCCATGGTCCTGACCTCTGACCTCACTGGGGCCCTGCTCGGTGGCAATGGAGCTTGCCTGGCCCTTCACTTCAGGCCCGGCAATGTGTGAAGAGGCAGCTATGGAATGACACGCCCTGGGTAATCCTGTCAGAACAACCTGTCTGGGATTGGGCTGTGGCCAAAGGACTCAAGAAGCTTGTGCCTGTCATGTGTGGATTCCTGAGCTCCGTCCCTGAGCACCACCAGGTGCGAGGCTGAGAGAAAGAATCAGAAAGACATGGCTGGAGTGATAGGACAGTGGGTAGAGTGTTTACCTTGCACGAGGCTGACCTGAGTTTGATCCCTGGCATCCCATATGGTCCCCTGAGCACCACCAGGAGTGATTCCTGAGTGCAGAGCTAGGAGTAAGCCCTAAGAATTGCCCCAGATGTTACCAAAAAAAAAGCCAAAAAAAAGGGGGGGATCAGAAAAACCCATGGGTATTCCAGGGTTGTGCCCTTCAAGGGGCTGCAGCAGCTGAGGGGAACTGACCCACATAGGAATGTCACTCAGGGGAGCCTCTGCCCCAGTTCACCCCATCCACACCCCCAGCTCATGGCTGTGTGATACCTCCAACCTAAGGCTCCCGGCCACCATCAGCACAGACCCTCCACCTGGGACTCAGGAACCTGTCCCCTGAGGCTCTGTCTCCCTCACTGGATGGCTGTCCCCAAGACTGTAGACTACTGAGACCAGTGACTGGCAGGATAGAATCCTGGCACAATTGTCCCAAAGGGTCCCTAGGCTGACGGCCCTCAGCCCTTGTGTGGTGTGAAGACATGGGAGTGATGGAGTAGTATGCTGGGGTGCCATTGCCCTCAGCACACCATCTGATGTACCCCAGAAAAGGTGCAGGAAGCCCAAGAATAGCTCTTGGGGGTGTGAAGCAGAGAGGAGAGACAGAGATGGCCTCACTGCACTGTGTGAGGAGGAGGGGTTGGTGGTCACAGAGGGAGGCCAAACCATGTCTGCCAACAGCCTAGTCCCCTCACCACTTGCTGTGCAGTTCTGGGATTCCCTACCCCTAGTGACAATCCAGAGATGCTGAACCAGAGAGCCCTGGTGAGTCTCTGCAATGTCCTCTGCTCTGGAGGGTCTTAGGTGGCCCAGCCTGCCCTAGGGGTAGTTTTATTTTGAGGAGGGACTCCATAGCAGTACTCAGAGGACTCGAGGGTCATACTTGAAAATACTCAGTCTCCAGGCCTGTGAAAAGGGCCCCGGGACACACTGGCAAAGGGACCAGAGGTGTTGGGACTTGAACTCAGGGCCTTGTCTGTGACAGATGAACACCGTGACCCCTGAGTTCTCCCCAAATCTGGGGGTTTTATGCTATTTCTCTGTGGAGGAAGTGACTCTCATCCCAGTGCCAAAGGTGGCTTTAGGGACCCACACATGAAGGACAGATGTAGGAAAAGATGTGATGAAGCCACCAGACAAGGTGGCAGTGAGTGTGTGACAGAGAGGGTTCAAGGAAGAGTGTGAGAAAGTATAAGGGAGAATATGAGGGATAGTATGAGAGAGATTGTATGGGATGTATGAAGGAGAGTGTGAGGCAGAGTATAGTTGAGGAAGAGAGTGTAAGGGAGAGTATGTGAAAGTATAAGGGAGAGTTGTGAGGGAGAATGTTTGAGTGTGTGAGGGGAGACTGTAAGGGAGAATGTGTGAGGGCATGTGAGGAACAGTATGTGTGGGAGTGTGTATGTGAGGGGATATGAAGAAGAATGAGTGAGTGTGAGTGTAAGGGAGTATGTGAGGGAAAGAGTTGTGAGAGTGAATATGAGGGAGAGAGTGTGTGAGGAAGAGGAGAGTGTAAGTATTTGAGGGAAAGTGTGAGTGTGAGAGAGACTGTGAGGAAAAGTGTGAGGGGGAGCTATGAGGTAGAGTGTGAGAGTAAGTGAGGGAGAGTGTGAGAGTAAGGGAAACAGTATGTGAGAAAGAGAAAGTAAGGGCGAGTGTGTGGAGAGTCAGAGTGTGAGGGAGTGTGTGAAGGAGAGTGTTAGGGAGTATGAGGAAGACTGTAAGGAAAAGTGTGAGGGGAAGCTATGAGGTAGAGTGAGAGAGTATGTGAGGGAGTGTGTGAGAGTAAGGGAAACAGTATTTGGGAAGAGAAAGTAAGGGGGAGTGTGTGGAGAGTGAAAGTGTAAGGGAGTGTGAGGGAGTGTGTGAAGAAGAGTGTTAGGGAGTATGAGGGAGACTGTAAGGAAAAGTGTGAGGGGGAGCTATGAGGTAGAGTGTGAGAGTATGTGAGGGAGTGTGTGAAAGTAAGGGAAACAGTATTTGAGGAAGAGAAAGTAAGGGGGAGTGTATGGAGAGTGAGAGTGTGGGGGAGTGTGTGAGAGTGTGAGGGAGTGTATTAAACAGAGTATTAGGGAGTATGAGGAGACAGAGGAAGTGTGAGAGAAAGAGTCTGAGGGAGAGTATGTGAAGGGAAGTGTGAGAATGTGTGAGAGAGATTGTGTGAGTGTGTAAAGAAGACAGTGTGAGGGAGAGTTGTGAGGTAGTTATGAGAGTGTGAGGGAGAGAGCATGAAGGAATGTAAATGGGAAAGAGTGTGAGCAAGAGTATGTGAGAATATGTGAGGGAGTGTGTGAGGGAGACTGTCAGGGAGAGTATGAAGAAGTGAGTATAAGGAGAGTTGTGAGGGAGAGTGTTAGGGAGTCTGTGAGAGAAAGATATAAAGGAGAGTTATGAGAGAGTATGTGAGAGAGTGTGTGAGAGAGAGTTGTAAAGGAGAATATGAGTGAATGTGTGAGGGAGAGTGTGAGCGATGTGTTAAGGAGAGTGTGAGGGAATATATAAGGGAGAGTGTTAGGGAAAGAGTATGGGGAAAAGAATGAAGAAGAGTATATGAGAGTATATGAGGGAATGTGTGAAACAGTGTGTGAGGAAGAATATGAGGAAAGGAGTGTGAGGGAATGTGAGCGTATGAGGATGGGAGTGTGAGGGAGAGTGAGAGGAAGAATGAGAGTATAAAAGAATGTGTAAAATGAGTATATAAGAATATGTGAGGGAGAATGTGAGGTAGAGTGTGTGAGGGACAGTATGAGGGACAGTTGTGAGGGAGACTACGAGGAAGAGAGAGTATGTGAAAGTGTTTGAGGGAGACTGTAAGAGAGTGTGTAAGGAAGTATGTGAAGGAAAGTGTGAGAATATATGAAGGAGTCTATGAGGGAGATTGTGAGAAAGCGTCTGAGGAAGAGAGTTTGAGAGAGTGTAAGAAAATGTGTGACAGAGTATATAAGGGAGAGTGTGAAGGAGAGTGTGATGAAGTGTGTGGGAGAAAGAATATAAAGAAGATTATGTGACAGAGTGGGCTGGAGCAATAGCACACCGGGTAGAGCATTTGCCTTGCATGTGGCCAACACAGCTAACCCGAGTTCGATTCCTCTGCCCCTCTCGAAGAGCCTGGCAAGCTACTGAGAGTATCTTGCTCACATGGCAAAGCCTGGCAAGCTACCCGTGACGTATTTGATATGCCAAACACAGTAACAAGTCTCACAATGTTACTG
>JAOXYA010015667.1:0-13756 GCA_028565675.1 Sorex palustris | reverse complement strand
TCGATTCCTCTGCCCCTCTCAGAGAGCCCGGCAAACTACCGAGAGTATCTCGCCCGCACGGCAAAGCCTGGCAAGCTCCTTGTGGTGTATTCGATATGCCAAACACAGTAACAACAAGTCTCACAATGGAGACTTACTGGGCCCGCTCGAGCAAATCGATGAACAACGGGAGGACAGTACTACAGTGCTACATATTCCATATAGTGACACAAAAGGTGTGTGTGTGTGTGTGTGTGTGTGTGTGTGTGTGCGTGTGCGTGTGTGTATGTATGTATGTGTGGTGTGGTGTGCTGGACAAAGGGATCGATCTCAAGATCTAACACACGCGAGCACAGTAAGGCACGTGTTCTACCACTGAGCTACATCCCTAGTCATGATGAAACTGTGAATCTCTAGAACACAGAAGAAAATATCAGATCATTTAATAACCCACTATACGTGGATCATCCCCACAACCACCTGATTATTGAACAATGGGAGGCTATGGTTGCTTCTGTCAACAGTTCCTAGTCGATGATCATGAGGTAAGAATCCTTTTTCCCTACCACAGTCCACCCCACAGAAATGGTTCTAAGGCAGTAAGTCTCTAATAGAGTTTCTAAAGGAATTGGTGAAGCTACTTCTTGGCATCTGCCCCAAGACCCCAGGACACTGATGTGAAAATAAACATGTACATCAATGTTCACTGCAGAGCTCAGTACAAAAGCCTCATTATGGAAACCATCCAGATAACCAAAGGCAGATGAACAGATCAAAAAGCTGTGGCCATATACACAATGCAATACTATGCCACCATAAGAAAGAATGAAATCTTGCAGTTCGCTGCGACTTGTATGGAATTGGAAGGTATCATTTTAGCAAAATAAACTGATGGGAGAAAAACAAGAACCAGATGAACTCTCTCCTCTATAGTATACACAGACAAAGCACGGGACAAGACCATATTTAATGATAACTAGCCTTTGGCCTTGAATTACAGAATAGAGATAAGCTAGCAGTGGGGGAAGGAAGAGGGGGTGTTGAAAGTAGGGATATACAAGATAACCTTTCAGCAGCTGTATTGCAAACTATAATGTCTAAAATGAGAGAGAGAGAGACAGAGACAGAGAGAGACAGAGACAGAGAAAGAGAGAGAGACAGAGACACAGAGACAGAGAAGTGTCTTCCATTGAGGCATGTTGGGTGGGGGGTGGCTTGAGGGGGCGAGGGGGAACCTGGAGACACTGGTGCTGGGAAATTACACTGGTGAAGGGATGGGTGTCGGGACACTGTATGAATGAAACCCAATCACGAACTCAGCTTTGCAACATTCCATCTCACGGTGATTCAACAAAACTAAAAATTCAATAAAACCAAAATTTTTAAAAATTTTTTAAAACTTTTTAAAACTAAAATTCATGAGGCCAGAGCGATAGCACAGCAAGCAGGGCATTTGCCTTGTACACGGCTGACCCGGGTTCGATTCCCAGCGACCCATATGGTCCCCTGAGCACCACCAGGAGTGATTCCTGAGTGCAGAGCCAGAAGTCAGCCCTGAGCATCACTAGGTGTGACACAAAAAACAAACAAATAAATAAATAAATAAATAAGAACTAAAATTCACTGTCACTGTACTCCCATCATTCATCGATTTGCTCGAGCAGGCCCAGTTACAATGTGAGACTTGTTGCTACTGTGTTTGGCATATCAAATACATCATGGGGATCTTGCCAGGCTTTGCCGTGCGGGAGAGACTCTCGGTAGCTTGCCGGGCTCTCCGAGAGGGGCGGAGAAATCAAACTCAGGTCAACCGGGTCAGTATTAAAAAAGAAGGGGAGATGGAGAGAGGGGAAGATAGGGAGGGGAAGGGTGAGGCAGGGGGGAGGGGATTATGAGCCACTGAAGCAGGCTGGGCAGGGAATGGGGGGGCGGACCAAGGACATTGCGGGTGGGAAATGTGCACTGGTAAAGGAATGGGTGTTAGAACACTGTATGACTGAAATGCAATCATAAACAACTTTGTAACTGTATCTCATGGTGATTAAGTAAAAAAAAAATGGGACAAAAAAAATTTGCAGAAATCTCCCCCCCTCCCCCAGAGTCTCTTAGCAGGCAGACCTTGCAGCCAAGCGAATCTTTCCTTCGGAAGCACAACCAAGCCCCAACCATGTGAAATGGCCAAACCCCAATAATTAACAGAGCATGACAACAGACAGGAAGGGCAGCCCTCAAGCTAGAAGACCGAAAGAAATCATACACAGTGAGAAATGAAAGCCACCTGGACCCGGCCAGCTTCAGCTTCGGGCAGGGCACAGAGCTTACAGAACTGACAATCCGAGGGGCTACAGAGCTAGTCCATAGGGGAGGGTGTCGGCATTGCATGTGGCCAACTCAGGCGGGTTCCCAGCACCCAAACCCCAAAAGGAGTGATTTCTGAGTGCAGAGGCAGGAGTAAGCCCTGAGCAGAGCGGGGTGCAGTGCAAAAGGAGGGGGTGGGGGAGGGAGGGAGAGGGACAGGGACAGGGACAGGGACAGGGACAGGGAGAGAGAGAGAGAGAGAGAGAGAGAGAGAGAGAGAGAGAGAATCAAGTTAAGCTACTTCCTAAGATGCTTCATTGAAAAGGAAAGAAAGTGACTCATCCAACAGGATCCTACAAAAAGTGTTTTTAAAGGGGGAGGATCTTTGCTTTGGATCTTTTGTTTTTTGTTTGTTTGTTTGTTTGTTTGTTTATAAACCACACCCAGGGGCACTCAGGGCTACTCCTAGGTCTGTGTTCAGGGATCACTCCAGTTGGGCCCTGGGAGCCATACAGGGTGCTGAGGATTGAACCTTAGGTCGGCCACGTTCAAGGCAAACACCCTCCCCGCTCTACTGCCTTTCCAGTCCCTGGTTTGGCTCTTAATGGAAGGAGAAAGGAAATGACTTAGGACTGGAGGGCCTGCAAAGGAGGTAAAGCACGTGCAAACAGTCCTGAGCACCTATGGGGGTGACTCCAGAGCACAGGGCCAGAAATAGGCCAAGTACCGCAGATCTGGTCAAAACTCCCCTCCTGCAAAAGATATGGTTCAGTATGCCTAGGAGAAACTACCAATGGAGAGAAGCTTAAGATGTTGGTTCACAGAAAGGATAAATGAGGGTTCTTTAATGCACAGGTGGGAACGGCATCAAGAAAAGGGTGGGACCAGAGCCAGGGCAGAGGTTCACTGGCCTTGCATGCACCTATGGTTGCAACAACAAACCCCCAACCCCACCCCGGCATCACATCTAGAATCCCCAAGCACATAAAAGGTCCTCCAGGTATGGCTTTTAAGTAGATGTTTTTATTTTCTTTATTTATTCATTTATTTATTGTTGCTTTGTTTCTAAACCACACCCAGAGACACTCTGGGGTTGCTCGGTGATGCTCAAGGGTTCCTCCTGGCTCTGCTGTGGGGGTGCTCAGGGGACCATATGAGATGCTGGGAATCGAACCCAGGTTGGCCGCGTGCAAGGGAAAAGCCCTACCCGCTGTGCTATCACTCCAGACCCCTAAATGAATGTTTTTAAAGGTACGGAAAATGCTGAGTTAATTTAAGAGAAAAATTTAACAAATGAAAAAGCCGGGGACTGAAGCCCTCTGCTTTTTCTGGCAATATTCTTAACATGGGTGAATCTGTCATAGATAAACTGGGACAGTTCAAAGCAGGGTCACGCCAGGTTAGGAATAATGCCAGGCTTTTCCCTTCATCCTCCTTGAGAAAACACAGGAGGGAAAATGAGGCTTCTGAGGCCGGAGATTTACTGAGCGCTTCTATGTGAGCCACTGAGAATCCAGAGATAAATTATCACAATCTGGTAAGAGAGTCAGCACGGTAAATAAATAATCCCAAACAGCGCATGAGACAAGATGAGGTCACAGGCAGCACGGGTCACCAGTGCTGTCCAGGTGAGCCACAAAAATCACAAACATCAGAAAGAGTCTCCACTTTCAATAAGGTCTTGGTCCTGAAGGAAGGGCTTCCCCTAGGTGTGGCTTCAAACAAACCCAAGGCGGGCTTCCCCACAGTTACCCGGGGCTTCAGGAGGTCCTGCAAATGAATGCATGTGACATAAATCCATCTCTCCTGGTCTCTTTGCGGAGAAAAGCCTTGGGAAGAATTGTGCAATAAAGCCAGGAATGCTTTTAAGTCTTATCTTGATGGGAAATGAATCCATTCCATTAGTCTTAGATTCCAGCAGGCTTAAAGAAAGGAAACTTGAACAACTGCACTTCAGACGCTACAGTGGTTACACCTCGAAGGCCGCTCTAAGTTTCCTTCAATTAAACCTCAGCAGGACTCAACTGTCACCTGTCCATGATGGACCATCTGGACAGCCCAACAGCAGGCCACCGCAGAGCCTGTTCCATGTCACTCACTAGTGTAGGTGCCACACTTGCAGGCACAGAGCTCTTGGACCCAAGAGAAAAACCCAGATGGCACTGGGTCACATTACTTGTTTTTTCATTTGTTTAGGTTTTTTGGGCGGGGGGTGGGGGGGGTGGGCATTTGGGTCCATACCCGGCTGTTGCTCAGGGGTTACTTCTGGCTCTGCATGCAGAAATCATTCCTGGCGGTACTTGGGAGACCACATGAGATGCCAGGGATCAAACCACATGCAAGGCAAATGCACTACCCACTGTACCATAGCTTCGGCCCCCCTGGGTGACATTACTTGGACCTATATTTTTTTCCAACTCAGCAACATCATCAGGCAGGGAGCTAGTCCGATTCACAATTCACAGCATACACTGATGTCCTGGGCTGTCAGACCAGGGAGGGGGTGCAGGGATGGTGAGGGGCTCAGAGGGCCCAAGGCCAGGGTGGGATGGGGTGCTTATTCCTCCTCTGGGGAGACAGCTTGGCCTGTAAGGATGATTCTGGAACTGGCAGTAAGAGCACTATTTTTATTTTATTTATTTATTTATTTATTTATTTATTGCTTTTTGGGTTGCATCCAGGGATGCTCAGTGGTTACTCCTAGCTCTGCACTCAGGAATTACTCCTGGCGGTGCTCAGGGGAATCCTATGAGATGCCGGGGATCAAACACTGGTCGGACACGTGCAAGGCAAGCAAGCTCCCTCCCCCCTGTACTGTGGCTCTGGGCCCCAGCAAGAACACTTTGGAAAGAGCTAGTAGCCCTGCCCCAGACAGCAGAGGGCACAGCCAACCTGCCTTTAATCCCTGGTGCCCCATATGGTCCCATGAGCCCCATCAGGAGGGATCCCTGAACCCAGAACCAGGAGTAAGCCCTGAGCACCGCCAGGTGTGACCCCCTTCCCAAACAATAAAATCAAAGTAGCTTTCACTGAAAACTCTTTAAAGCAGAGTGTACCAATGAGGGACAATGTGTCTTCTTAGTAGGAACAGCAGAATTCTCCAGCTCCAACCCTCCCATAGGGCGGCTGCTCAGAAACCGAAGGGAAGGTTCCAAACAGGCACAACTCAACAGGGTGCCATAAGGGGAAAGGAAAGAAAACCTCTCAGAGATGTGCACAGCCTTTTTTCTTTTTTTCTTTTTTTTTTGTTGCCACACCCAACTCTGCGATAGCTTCAGGCGGGCTCCAGGGACCTCTGTGGTGCCAGGGATCAAACCCGGCTGTCACCAATCAAGCAAGTGCCCTGCTGCTGTCCTATATAGCTCCACTCATGGGTTTGTTTTTGTTTGTTTGTTTGTTTTAGCTTTTTAGGTCACACCCTGCGATGCACAGGGGTTACTCCTGGCTCTGCACTCAGAAATTCCTCCTGGCTGTGCTCAGGGGACCGTATGGGATGCTGGGAATCGAACCCAGGTCGGCTGCGTGCAAAGGAAACGCCCTACCCGCTGTGCTATCGCTCCAGCCCCCACTCATCGGTTTTTAAACCAAGAACCAAGAATGTCCGAGTTCAGAAATAGCTCGAGGGGGTGGAGCGATAGGTGAGTAGGGCATTTGCCTTGTACGCAGCCGACCCAGGTTTGATTCTTGGCAGTATTTGGGAGACCATATTCTCCCCTGAGCACTGCCAGGAGTAATTTCTGAGTGCAGAGCCATTTGTAACCTCTGTGCATTGCCAGGTATGACCCAAAAAGCGGAAAAAAGAAAAAAAAAAGAAAAAAAAAAGAAGAAAGAAAGAAAGAAAGAAAGAAAGAAAGAAAATGAAAAAGCACAAAGTCGAGGGGGACTCAGTCTGGAGGGAAACGGAGGTGCCCGGACAGTAGAAACCCTCTGGGTTCTGCCCAATTCTCCTGCTCATCGGCAGCTCAGGACCAGGTGGGAATATCCCCACCCTGCCCCCTCCAATAGGGCATTCCCTCACTCAACAGGCAAATGCCTGAGAACTCACAACAGTAAACCTAGAAACATGGGAGCCAGTGCTTTCTCCAACACACCCCGTTCTGACTAACGGGCCTGCCTGGGACCTGGGACGGAAATGCACACAGGCCCACACACAAAAGCAATGAAAGTGCATTTAAGTTTCAAATACATTTCCTCGGGCAATAACAAAAAACTCACTAAATAAAAAGAGAACCTCTCTGAACTTCGTAATCTGTGCAAATTCTGAGTTCAGAAGCTACCAATATTTCAAAGGACTCTGCATCCGAACTTTTGTCTGACGGGAGAGAAACGTTGACAAGACAAGCCCGTTCCAATTCCTGGGCTCCAGACTGCTCCCGGGCACCGCGCCAAGCTGGGAAGCAACTGCTCTCCCAGAAGCAGCCCTGGAAAAGGGCTGGATCCTCTGGTTAAGAAGCTTCACCCTTACCTACCCTCCACCCCACACACGCTTGTGGAGACCAGGACGACAATAATAGCAGTGAATTATCATGCTGGACAGGAACTGTTAAAAGTAGGTAAAGGGATATTCTTGATAACCTTCCAGTATCTATACTGCAAACCACAATGTCTAAAAGGGGGGTGAGAGGAAGGGAGGGAGGGAGGGAGGAAGGGAGGGATGCCTGCCATAGAGGCAGGCTGGGGGTGGGATGGGGGGGTTGATGGGAAGGAACCTGGGGTCACTGGTGCTGGGAAATGGTTACTGGAACAACGTATGACTGAAAACCAGTCGTGAACAGCTTTGAAAGGGTCTATCAGATTCCATTTTAAAAACATAAAGAAGAAAATCTTGACCCTGTGTCACCCTCCAAGTCACTTTCGAGCCTGTGTGCTTAGTATTTGCTGCTTCTCACGTCCTCTCTAACAGGCTGCTAGAAAGAGCGGCTAAAGTGGACCGGGTCAGGGGTCTTCCTACACTCCTGCCATGCACGTTCGTGGGAGCTGGGTTTCTGGTCCCCTGCCAAACCCACCTGCTCCATATATGCTCCCAAAGCCAGAGTCTGAGCAGGCAAGAAGCAACAAGAGGCGGAGGCCGGATCATGCAAGACCTCATTAGCCGGCAAACACCTCAGCCTCACACGCACGAGCCGAAGGCCTCCGCCGACCCCCAATTCTGCAGTACTCCGAGAGCAAGGACCCAACCCTTCCCCCTCACCCCTCAAGTAGCCATCCACACCAGATTTCAGCAAAGGCAGGCTTACTTGACGGACTAAGAGCGGAGGTGTGCTGGAAGCTCTGAAATGTGGATTCAGACCCCATCAACCTGCTCATCCCGCACTGTGGAGGGAAAATCTGAATGTGCACCACTCTCCCCTTCTTCCATTTCTCCCGGCATGCACTCGTCCAGCAAACATTACCCTCGTCCAGGAGAATGACGATAAACCCCCCAGCACCCTCGGCACTGTGCCCACAGATGGCCACTTGGAGGAGGTGCGCACCATGAGGGTGACACCAAAAGTCACCCTCGAAAGCGTCCAAGAGCAGGGATAAGAAGTCCTCCCTAGGGGCTGGAGTGATAGAACAGTGAGTATGGCATTTGCCGTGCAGGCGGCCAACCTGGGTTTGATTCACAGCATCCCATATGGTCCCTCAAGGACCACCAGGAGTAATTCCTGAGTGCATGAGCCAGTTGTAACCCCTGTGAATCGCCGGGTGTGACTCAAAAAAAAAAAAGAGGAAGAAGTTCTCCCTATGGTTCAGAGAAAGTAAGCATCCAAACTCTGTGTGGCTGAGCAGCACAGCACTGTTGGGCTTGGAATCCAGAATTTGCCAAAGCAGGGACGCAGGTCAGATGGCCTGAACCAAGGCGCAGAAGAAACCAAGTACAAATTAATCTCCTGACCTGCTAGGCAGGGGGGCGGACGGAGGGGGGAAAGGGGGAGGGAAGGGGTAGTGCAAGGCTCACTGTGGTTTCTTAGAGAACTGGTTGTCAAATCTGATTCTTGCATAAAAGAAATCACTTCTCACTTTAATCCCTCAACCCCTCTAATGCTGACCTACATCTGATGCCTCCATCATAGAGCATGAAAAGAAAATCATCATCATCATCATCATCATCATCATCATCATCATCATCATCATATCATCCCTGCAGAGAACTGGGACTTGGGCAACAAAGAAGTCCTGTACGGAACTGAGTTCAAAGATGAAGTATTCCCTCGAAGCTGTAAAATAAACCCATTCGCCAAAGCTGTAGTACAGCAGGTAGGGAAACTGCCTTGCAGCGGTCGACACAGGTTCTATCTCTGGTATCCCATGTGGTCACCCAAGCACTACGATTTCTGAGTACAGAGCCAGGAGTGACTCCCTGAGCATTGCCAGGTGTGACTCCAAAAGCCAACAAACATAGAAAAATCCAGGCTGCACTGCTGATGGCCTTTGTCACTTGGTCCCTGGCCTCCCCCTGCATTACAGCACCAGGCCAAGAGGACTTGGCTCCACCCAGCTGACCAGTCTACCCACAGTTCACTTCCCCATTCCCCATGGGAAAGCTCACCCCCTGCCCAGCCTCGGACCCCGTCCTCCTTACCGGCTCCTGATCTTGAAAACACAGAAGCCATGGGCAGTAACTCCTGATGGAGCTGGCTGCAGATAGGACGCTGGCACTCTGCTGTGCCCTCCGGGTCTATCTCTGCCCAGGGGCCCCACCCATGCCCTCACCTTCCCCCACCCACATCTCGCCCCCCCACCCCAATTATTGCCGGTCTTGTTCAGAGGTGCTCAAATATTCTCCACTCTTCCTCAAGAGCACCTCATCCATGTAGGTCCCCTCCATGCCCAACTCTCTGCCAACTAGTGACTCAGATCTCCACACATGCCCCTCTCCCACCAGGTCACCCCACCTGCCTTGGATGGCAACAACCCCATCCCCCAGGCACCCCACACCAGGTCAGTGCCTGCTCCATCCTTCATCTTCCTGTTCTCTATGTCCGGGGGGGGGGGGGGGGGGGCAAGGGGACAGGATCCCATTCCCTGCCAGTCCAGAAACAACATGTTCTTCCATCTCTTGGGAGAGCCTGGTACAGGGACAAAGGCCCACGCGTCTGGGCCCTGTATGGCCCATGCTCTGGTCAATCTCGGGGGTACCTGGAGCAGGGAGGGACGCAGAGGACACACATTTCCAGGGACATTTCCAGCTCCGGGGACATTTCCAGCAGGATGAGAAAGAAAGCAATGGCGAAAGGTGGGGATGGGAGGGGCCCACTTCATGCCCAGGGACCCGGAGAAGGTGGTGTGGGGTCTTCATGCCATGCGGTAGGGTGTTGCTGCAGGGGACACAAGGGAGGCTGGGAAAACCAAAGACAGACACCCTCTCTGGGCAGCTTTATAGGAGGTGAGGAGGATGAGGAGGACTCAGGGGCAGGAAACACTTTTTCTGCGGCTCTTAATGAACATTCGGCTCTTTCTATTGACCATGTGGACTGGACCTGAACACAGTGTCCCGTGCAGACCTTTCCCTGCCTCAGGCAAACACACTCACAGCCCTGTTTGTGGGAGTTTCTATGGCATTTCTGGGCATCCCCTTTGCCGCCCTGTGTCACGACCCCCACCCCCACCCCACTACCCCACTACCCCATGATTCCGCTGGTTGCTGGAGCCATTGGTGAGGGTTCACTTGTTTCTTTTTCTTTTCCCTTTTGGTCTGTGGGCCACACCTGGCAGTGCTCAGGGCTTAACTCCTGCTTCTGTGCTCAGGGGCCTTTCTGACAAGGTTCAGGGGACCATATGTAGTGCTGGGGGCTGAAGCGGATTCGGCTATATGCCCCTTGTCTACCTCTCTAGTCCAGGGTTCATTTGTCTTTGCAGGGCCACACCCAGCAGTCCTCAGGGCCCACCCCTCTATGCACTCAGGGATCAATCCTGAGGGCTTAGGGGCCCATAAAAGGTCCTGGGAATGACAGCCAGGTTAGCAGCGTGTAAGGCAAACACGTGACTTGCTATACAACCACTCCCCGGCCCCTTACAGACAAACTGGAGAAGAACATAACTGCCACTTAATATTATCATCAGAAATAGAGATTATTTACTATATTCCTCTGGTTAATACAAAATACTGTTCAACATCAGGGTGTGTGTGTGTGTGTGTGTGTGTGTGTGTGTGTGTGTGTCTTTTAGGTCATACTTCAGGAATATTCCCATCTCCGTGCTGGGGAGTGGGGGTGCTCCCAGCAGTGCTCAGGGTACCTGCACTGGTGTCTGGGAGAATGAACCTGGCTCTCGTACATGCGAAGCCAGGGTTTAGCCTGCAGAGGTGTCTCTCGAGTCCACTGCTCATTGCCTTGTTGAAACATCTGAAGATCTTTCGGGATGGACAGTTTCACACAGTGGCCCTCCCCAGCCCTTGCCTCCCCTCCTCTGTTTTTTGGGTCACACCCAGCAGTGCTCAGGCTCCATCCCCTGCTGTCTGTTTGGAGTGGGGGTGGGGGAATGTACTCTCTCCCACCCCCGAACGAACGCTAGCTCTTTCTTCATGATGTTGCTCACTGTGGACAAAAGCTTTAAGATTTGTATCTCCCTATGTTATTCTTGCTATTGCTGCGGTGTTCGGATGGAGCCTGCCCATGTGAGGTGTGTCCTCTGTTGTATACTCCATCCCCAGTTCTGACTTGTCAGGTCACGTACAGGTGAAGGCCAGATTTTTCTCATCCTGTTAACACACTGAAATAATACATGCATTCTGGTTTTTAGTTTACTGGCCGTTGCCCAAAGGGCTCCTAAAAAGAGGGGGTGGGGGTGCTGCAGAGAGATACTACAGAGAGTAGGGCATTTGGCTCACATGTGGCCCACCTCAGTTCAGCCCAGGCATCACTTATGGCCCCCAGAGTCCCACCAGGATGGATCTCTAAGTACAGAGTCAGGAGTAAAGAGGAGGAAAACCCGAGCACAGCCAGTTGTGGCTTCAAAACAAATCAAAAATTCAAACAAAAAAGAAATCAAACCCCAAGCATTCCTGAATGAATATCACTGGAGTCCCCGGTGCTCCTATAACAGGTACCCAACAAGGCATGTTTGTACCAAAGCTGGTACTTACTTAGTCAGGATGGGGGAATGGATTGGCAGAAGAGAAGGAACAGCAGAGTGTCAGTAATTAAGTAATAAATCCTGCAGTGTTGACTGTTTAACAGTTTTAGGAAGCCGGAAAGGGGAGAGATCCCTGGGTTAAGGAATCCTGGGAGTTTTGATTTTCCTGAAGAGGTTAGGACTTGAGCATGGCCTGAGGGAGGAAACGACAGAGTTGGGAGGGAGGGGACGGCGGGGAAGGGCGGTGGTGAAGGCATTCCAGAGTGGGGGGCTTGGGAGGGGGGAACTCACCCTGCTGGAGAGGTCCTTTTCCACATCTTCAGCACAGGTCTTTCATCTTTGATCTATGTCCTGACATTGTTGCTACACTCAACAGTGCTCAGGGCTTACTCCTGACTCTGTGCTCAGGGGTCACTCGTGGCCAAGCCTATGCGGTGAATAAGAGAGTATTCGAGTACTCTAGCATGTGTATTATCTCTGTGTGTGCCCTTTCCACAAGCCCCCCACCCCACAGCCTTTTCAAACAAAGGTCTGGGGAGTTCAGCTAGGGGAATGCTCTGGGGGGCTGGAGGTTACATTGCAGCCCGGAAGGAGCTGGTGTAGAAAGGGTTGGCCTAGGTGGGTGTGCTTATGTGGTCGAGGGAGCCAAGAGAGGTTGCAGACTATGGACTGGGTGCTTCCCAAAATGTATATCCAGTCCTCTAATGTCTGGTACCTTCAAAAGTGACCCTCTGTAGAGATGCTGTCTCTGCCGAGACATGAAATGACAACTTTAGATGAGATGCTCCTAGACTTAGGGTGCCTGGCCCCTAAATTTAGTGACTGGCATCCTGCTAAAAGAAGGGAGAGTGAGACAGAATCACACAGGGCCAAAGGTCACGGAAGACCTGGATCAGGCTCTCCCCCGGAGGAACAGCAGACCCCAGAACAGCACCCCACACTGGAGAGTTGCTATGGCGGGTGAATCTTAATCACCTACATGATATCCAATGTCAGGGGAAAAAATATTTGGCAATATGTCAATATATGCAAACAGACGATCAGGAGACAAATTGGGGGGATCTTTTCCCAGTATCTACAAAGACTGAAATTATGTTAGATAAATCATTATGTTAGATACACCTGGGACTAATGACAGGCGATCACTAACTTAAAAAACAATAGGGACTAGAGTCATAGTACAGCTGGGAGGGTGTTTGCCTTGCATGCAGCTGACCCCACTTTGATCCAGATATCCCACATGGTCCCTTGAGCACCGCCATGAGTGATTCCTGAGTGCAGAGTCAGGAGTAATCCCTGAACATCGCCAGGTATGACCCAAAAAGCAAAAAAAAAAAAAAAAAAAAAAAGAGGCTAGGGATGTAGACAGAGCTGGAGACCAGCTCTACATATAAGGCCTGGGTTCCCACCATATCCCCAACACACACACACACACACATGCGCGCACACACACCCCACTCCTTCCACATACAAAGGCACTTACTTCAAAGGTTCTTTCTTTTTTTAAGTTCTTGCACCACACCCTGCTGTGCTCATGGGATACTGAGGATCTTGAGCCCAGATAGGCCGCGAGCAAGGCAAGCACCCTACCCACTGCACTATCTCTCCAGCCCTCAAAGGTATATTGTGACTGACCAAAACTTTCTGAAAATATGCTACAAAGGGAATCTCTACGTCACCTTTCTTTTCCCACAAAGCACAACCAACAATTTACCAGTAGCTGGAACTGTCCAGGCTTCTGCGAAGCACGAACTCAACTTGAACCAGGGTAACGTCCCTAATCTAGATTCCAAGTGTCTGTAACGCCGCTGCACTATGACTAACTTCTGCTCAGAAATGAGGTACATCTCCAAACCAGGGGTTTCCTGCACTCCTCTCTGTAATTAAGGTCCCATTACCCAAATTTTCCACTCGAAGAGTGTGGCTGAGAAACAACTGCAGCTGCCACCACTACTAAGAACTATTTTACTTTTCCTCCACAGCAAAACACACACACACACACACACACACACACACACACACACACACACACACACACACCTCAGTGAAACTTTTTCCCCAAAGAAACCAAACGGAAGCAGGGACCCCCCCCTCCCTCCCCCAAAGTGCTCCAAGTGAGATGTATTCCTCTTGACTAAACACTCCTTTGTGTAAAAATTTTTAACTGCATTTGCTTTTCACCTGCGTTTGGCCGGAGTAGCCTTGCCTTGACAGTCTTTTGTTTGTTGTTTAAAAGAAACTTACTCCAACAACAGAAGACAAGACGGCATTTCCCAAGGATTCCTAGCCATCGGCAACTCTGAAAGGAGCCCAAACCACCCCCATCGCTGGAGAAAGTCCGAGCAGTCCGGAGTGGGGTCTGCGTTAGTGGACTGGGTCCGGGGGCGGGGGGGGGGGGGGGTGGGTGCAAGGCTGTAGATCC
>JAOXYA010015625.1:0-26966 GCA_028565675.1 Sorex palustris | reverse complement strand
CACTCAGGAATTGCTCCTGGCGGTGCTCAGGGGACCATATGGGGTGCTGGGAATTGAACCTGTGTTGGTCATGTTGGGTGCGTGCAAGGCAAACGCCCTACCCACTGTGCTATCACTCCAGCCCCCGAATCCATATATTTTAAAAAGACTCCCATGACTGCTGAGAGAAGTCTCTGGAATCAGCCAGAGACCGCTGAAAGAGAACTGGCTGAAAAACCAAGTTGGTTTGTTCACACAGTCGGTGCTGCTCGGCCGCAGACAGGTGCCAGGTCACAGACGCAGCATCTGGATCTTCACACTTTCCGGGAAAGACTCCAGACATCAGAAGATGCGCCATACCAATAACACATGACATCGGGACCGCTGGGGGTCAAGACTGGCAGATCGGTGGTACCCCCTGCGGTGTGGTCCTCTGCATCAGGGGCAGGAAGAGCACGTGAGGAGGCAAATAGTGGAGAGCCCCAAGGTTGGGCTCAGAATCCAGAGAGCGTTGAAGCCTCGCTGGGGTTGCCAGGCTCCCGGGGTCTGGGGAAGGGGCAAGGCCACGGGCCAGACCCTGGGACTCTGGCGCCGAGCTGTTGGGGCTGAAAGCTCTTTTCTGGGACAAACAGCCCCAGCCCCCCTGGCTCGTTGCCACTGGCTTCGAGTCCCTCGCTGTAGGAGAGCCAAGCTGACCCGATCTCTGTAGCTAGCGGGCAGCAGCAGGGACGGAGACCACGTCTCATCGGCCCTCCTCTGCTTTGGTTTGCAGCCGGCTCCTTCCCCGCCAGAGTACATGCATCAACTTTCTCACTTTGGTTCGCTGGAACTTTCCACCTCAGTTTTGTGCACGAGTGTGCAAGCATGTGTGTCCATCTTCACATCAGCCATTTTCTTTTTCAAAAGTTTTGATGCATTTTTTTCTGTAGGTGTACCCGAGATAGTTCTAGAGAAACAGCCAAGCAGCAGCAGTGTTGCCTTGAGAGTTGAGAGAGAGGCCATTACAATTCTTTTATCGGGTGATTCCCCCCCCATGTACATCTATTACCTGCTCAGTTTTTTGTTTTATATTTTTTGGGGGGGTTACATATCTTGCGGTGCTCAGAGCTCACTCCTGGTGCTGCTTAGGGGGCCAACTGTGGTGCTGGAGATCTAGGGTTGGCCACATGCAAAGCCAGCGCCTTAACCCCTGTGCCATCTCCAGCTCTCAGTGCTTTGTTATTTCCTTAAGAGGAGCACTGCGGGGGCTGGAGAGATAGCACAGCGGGTAGAGCGTTTGCCTTGCACGCAGCCGACCCGGGTTCAATTTCCAGCATCTCATATGGTCCCCTGAGCACCGCCAGGAGTAACTCCTGAGTGCAGAGCCAGGAGTAACCCCTTGCATCGGTAGGTGTTACCACCCCCCCAAAAAAAAGGGAAAAAAAAGAGGAGCACTGTGTTCAGCAGTGAGTAGAGGATTTGGTGATAGTGAAACGAGAGCCCAAACTAATGAGTGTGATGGAGAAGGGGATTAGGTTTAAGAGAAATATCAGGCGAAGTTCTTCGACCACTGGTGTTGGTCAGTAGCTGCGTGATAGGAGGTGAGCAGGAAGGAAGAATTGGTGAGTTCAGGATTTTCAGCCTGGAGTTGGCTGACCTGTATTAGGCCTGTGATAGATGCCATTTGTTTAACCTGTGCCAGGGAGGCAGCGTGAGGCCTGGAAACTCAGCTGGAAATCTGGAATTGGGGGGCGGGCAGGGTGATGTTGTTTTGGCAATCTTGGATTGTGGGGGCTTGAACAGAAGCGAGTGCTCAGAGAGTGCTCGGAGGATGAGAGGAGGAGCCTGGGATGACCATCCGCTGGGTATAGGGAAGACAAGACGAGGGTGCAGAGCAGAGAAAAGACCGCGCAGGGCGGCAGGGAAGTGGGAGCCATCGGAGGCCGAGAGCCCTGGGTGCCGTCTGTGCACCCAAGAGCTCAGTGCTCCTGCACTGGGGGTGAGGGGTGGGGGTGTCTACACTTGTTGGCAAGAGGTAGAGTCTGTCCTCAACCCGACAAGCCAGGGAGAAGGCTAGCTTGGAGGACACACCAAGCATTTTGATTTTTCTGTGTTTGTCGGTTTGGGGGCCACACCTGGCAGTGCTCAGGGCTTACTCCTGACTCTGTGCTCAGGGATCACTCTTTGTCAGCTCAGGCAACCATATGGGGTGCTGGGGATTGAACCTGGCAAGTGCCTCACCTGCTGTCCTGTCTTCCCCAGTCCCAGGGAGCACGTTCGGCATGGGGGAGGGCTGGGCTTGAGCCTTGGCACTCTGTGATTTCCTGGACACTGGCGCTGTGACCCAAATCTTAACTTGGAGAGTATTTCCTGGGCACATTGACTTTATTAAAAAATTGGGGCTGAGGTGGGCTCTAGCTTAATGTTTTTGGGAGCCAACACAGCCCTGTACCCAGCCCCTCCTGAATCCGTCTTTGTAGCACTTCTCCGTGGCGGTTGGCGGTGGGTGGAAGCAGAGACGGAGTTTGGGTCTGGTCAGGAAAGAAGAGATGGATGTGCATCAGCTGGTGAGAAGTTTAGAGAGGCGAGTGGGAGGAGGTCCGGTGGATTCCAGGAATCAGGTGCGAGATGTTCGGCTGATGCTGCTGTAGCCCGGCTAGCCAGCCTTGAGCTGCACCTGGAAGGAGTGCGAGGCCAGTGCTTGTGGCAGGCTCACAGGACGTGTTTTCCCGGGGTCAGGAGGGCCAGGAAAGCTGAGCGGACATGGCTGGGGAGGAATGGAAGCGGGCGGTGGCGGGAGACTGGCTCCGGCTCTGCCTGGATCCCGCCCCTCCCATCTCTGCTCCCGTCAGCCCTCAAGCCTGCAAGTAGGGAACAGTTATAGGAGCCTGTCTTCCGGAAAAGGTTTCCCTTGAGGTCCAAAGCCCTTACTCTCGGATTCTGGGAAGTCTTTCTGTCTGTGTTTTGCTTTTGGGGTCACACCCAGCGATGCTCAGGAGTTACTCCTGGTTCTGCATTCAGAAATTACTCCTGGTGGTGCTCAGGGCACCCTGTGGGGTGCCGGGGATGGAACCCAGTCGACCGCGTGCAAGGCAGACGGCCCTCCCGGCTGTCTATCGCGCCAGCCCCTCTGGGAACAGTCTTACCCTTTCTGTGGCATTTGGGATTGTCAGTCACCCCGCAAACAGGGGTGCTGTCATGCAGGCAGGGTCTGGGCAGAAGGGAAGGGCTGGAGGAGGGCTGGGAGCTGGGCTCTCGGCTCCTCCCGGTACGCTGTTCGTTTCTCTTTAGACTATTTTCCACCGTTCGCTGTTTCCAAGCGGTTTCCTCCTCTTCTTACAGCTCCTTGAGGTTTTGCTCCCCTGCTGTTACTCTATTCAGAGCTTCTGTTGACTTCTGTTTGTTTGTTTTAGGTCACCCACCCAGCGATAACACCTGGCATACTCAGGAGACCATATGGGTTGCTGGGATTGAACCTCTGTCGACCAGACCACACTCGACCAGATCACAGGCGGGGCAAGCGCCTCCTGGCTACACTGTCGCCCCGCCCCCCATTGACTTTCTTATATCATCTTACTGTCCTCTATACTGCTGTCATTCCTGACTGTAGTATTTTCATTTTGACTCTTTGTGTGTGTGTTGGTGGCCAGGGGGTGGGGGGGAAACCACACCGGGCAATGCTCAGGGGTTACTCCTGGCTCTGTGCTCAGGAATTACTCCTGGCGATTCTCGGGGGATCCTAGGAGATGCTGGGGATCGGACCCCAGTCAGCTGTGTGCCACACAAGCGCCCTGCCTGCTGTACGTACTATCGCTCCGGCCCCTTGACTCTTTCACTTTCTTGTGCTTTGCTGACCGCCTATGTCGTCGTTTCTTTGAGCTCATTGAACATCCCCATCACAGTGTCCCTGAGGACAGTCTCAGGATTTACTGAGCTGGGTGTTGGTGTTTGTGTCTCCGATGACACCATTTTCGCTCCTTGAGCTTGGTGGGCTTCTTGGTTTCCCAGTGTTCTCGCTATGCGTGGGGCAAGGCACTGTCATCAGCCCCCCCCGCCTCCGAAGATGCTGAAGGCTGGGCCGGAGGCTGCCCTCTGTCTTCTCTGCTGTCCTCACTGAAGGACAGGAAGCAGAACCATGAGCAGCGTGTAATTCATTGAAGTAGATAGCACAGCGGGTAGGACATTTGCCTTGCACACAGCCGACCCGGCTGACCCGAGTTCGATTCCTCCGTCCCTCTCGGAGAGCCCGGCAAGCTACCGAGAGTATCCTGCCCGCACGGCAGAGCCTGGCAAGCTCCCCGTGGCGTATTCGATATGCCAAACACAGTAACAATAAGTCTCACAATGTTATTGGGCCCGCTCGAGCAATCGATGAACAATGGGAGGACAGTGCTACAGTGCGACAGATCTGCTGCAGGGGCTGGGGGGGTGGCACAGCGCTGTTAGCCAGAAGCCAGCCAGCAAGCAGGAGCCTGCCCCGTCTCCTGCTTTCATCCGTAGGAATAAGATCTCCGGCATCTCCTTTCTCTTTTTTTTTGTTTTTCTTTTTTGGTAAGGGCTAGGGACACACGGAGCAGTGCTCAGGGCTTACTCTTAGCTTGGGGATCGCTCTTGGCAGGGCCCAGGGGACTGTATGGGGTGCCGGGGATTGAACCCAGTTGGGCAAGTGCCAGGTGAACACTAATTCACTGTGCTGTCGCTCTGACCCGTCGCCACAGGCCTGAGCAGTATGGCTTCTGGGAACTCCAGGCCACTGGGTGGGCCCCCTCGCCCCACCTTGTCCCCAGAACAAGTGAAGTGATTCTGGCCCAGAGTCTTCAGTGTTAGCCTGAGAACAACCTTACGCTGCCTTACACTTGACTCTCGTGGTGCAATGGGGCTTTCTTCCTTTTCCTCACTGAGCAGATACTCCCACGTATCAGTCCAAGATTTTAGCAGCAAGTGTATTCCCACGTTTAGCTACTTCCAATCTCTGTTCTAAACACTGCATCATCATTTCTGTTTTTAGTTTTTTGGGGGGTGACACATCCAGGGATGCTCAGGGATTACTCCTGGCTCTGTGCTTAGGGATCAGTCCTGGCAGGCTTTGGGGTGAGGCACGGGGTGCTGGGGATTGAACCTGGGTCAGTTGCATGCAAGGAAATGCCCTCTCCCTGTACTACCGCACCAGCCCTCTAATTCATCATTTCCTGTGGCGCTGGTTTGCACAGCAGCCTTTTTTGTTTGGTTGGTTGTTTTTGTTTTGGGGGTCACACCCAGCGATGCTCAGGGATAACTCCTGGTGGTGCTCCGGGCCTATATGTGATAACCTGAGATCAAACTGGGGTTGGCCGGGGGCCAGAGCGAGAGTACAGCAGGGTGGACATTTGCCTTGCATTCGGCTAGCCCAGATTCGATCCCCAGTATCGCATTATGGTCCCCTGAGCATCGCCAGGAGTAATTCCTGAGTGCAGAGCCAGGGGTAACCACTGAACATTGCCTGATGTGACCCAAAAAGCCAAAACCAAAAAAAAGTGTCTGAGAGAATTCATTACAACATCAATTTTCCTCCATTTTGAGGCCACACCCAGAGGTGCTCAGGGATTACTCCTCTCTCTCCCTCAGGGATCATTCCTGGCAATATTTGATGACCACATGGGGTGCCAGGAATTGAACCTGGGTCAGCAATCAAGGCGAGGTCCCTCCCCATTGTACTGTCACTCTGATCACCATCACAGCATTATTCTTACTCACACCAAAGAGGACATGGGCTGGAGCACAGTGGGTAGGGCGTTTGCCTTGCACGCAGCCAACCCAGGTTCAATTCCCAGCACCCATATGGTCCCCCGAGCACCGCCAGCAGTAATTCCTGAGTGCATGAGCCAGTAGTAAACCCTATGCAATGCTGGATGTGACCCAAAAAGCAAAGTGGACACAATCCAGTATTTATCCGTTAATGAATTGATAGAAAAATTTTGTGTATCCAGGGGGCAGAGTGATAGTACAGTGGGAAGGGCATTTGCCTTGCACACGACTGACCTGGGTTTGATGGATCCCTAGCCATCCCGTATGGTTCCCCCAAGCACCACCAGGAGTAATTCCTAAGTACAGAGCCAGGAGTTACCCCTAAGCGTCGCTGGGTGTAGTCCCAAAACAAAAAATAGTTGTTTCTTCAGGGGCTGGAGTGCAGGGAATCAGAGCCAGGACCACCACGTGTGAGGCAGATGCTCTCCCACTCGGTCACATCCCCGAGCTCAGGAACCTTTCTACAGGGTTGGATGGATGCGGAACTTCATGTAGCATCTTCAGATTTTAACCAGAATCCTGGGGGCTGGAGAGACAGCCTAGGGGTTAAATTGGTCTTGTACATGCCCGACTCGGGTTTGATCCCTAGCACCACACGTGGTTCCCCCAAGCTCACCCAGGAGTGATCCCTAAGTGCAGAGCCAGGACTAAGCCCTGAGCACCGCTGGGTGTGGCCTAAAAGCAAACCAAAAAAAAAATCTTTTTTCACCAGAATATAATCATCTTACCTCAACTAAGGTAGTAGCTAATTTCTTTTTCCTCTACACTAAGAAGAAACTTTGTGCCTTATGAATGGAAGGTGTTGAAACTAGAATGCTTGAGTCTTTTGTCAGAATACTGAATCTGTTGAGTAAAAAAGAATATTGAATCTGTTGAATACAAAGAGGTAGCTGATTTAGCCTCACCCTGTGTTCATCTTCTAGGTCTGCTGTAATTACCACAAAGTAGGTGGCGTTAGCCAATCAAATATGTCCTCTCAGTTTGGGGGGCTCTGGGTGGCATTAGCCAATTGAATGTGTTCTCTCAGTTTGGGGGGGCTTGAATCCCATCAGCCAGTGGTTGGTTCCTTTTTAGGTGCGCAGAAGGACAGAATGGCCTGTGTCCTCGGCACCTCAGACTGTACCTCTGTCTGTCCCTTCTGGAGACCTTCCCACTGCATCTGGGGCCCAGCCTGGATTATAGCTACCAAGATCCATTTCCCGTTTCCCAAAAAAAACTGCTTTCACAGATGCCAGGGGTTAAGACTCCAACTTAGCATTTTGGATTGCTTTGGTTTTGGGGATACCCCTGGTGGTTTCTGGGGTTCCTCCTGGCAGGCACAGGTGGTGCTCGGAGAACCATGCAGGGCCAACCCAGGCATTGAACGCAGGCCGCCCGCGTGCTCTGCATGAGCCCCAGAGGTTGGAGCTGTCCCTGAGACCCTGACTTCAGCGTGTCTTCTCGGCAGACCCGCCTGTAACCCCTCCTCCCCCAGCGCCACCAACAGGATCCTCTCTGCCCCGCCCCACGCCAGGTGCCCGCATCGACCATGGCACTCGTGTCTGCGGACTCCCGAATTGCAGAGCTGCTCACGGAGCTGCATCAGCTCATCAAACAAACCCAGGTAAAAAGCCCCTTGCCTTCCACTCCTCGGGAAACCTGCGTGTGCCCCTGAGCCGGGACTGTGTCGGAGACTCACAGGCGGGGGAAGAGGAGGAGGAGGAGGAGGAGGAGGAGGAGGTTGGCTTGCAGCACCGCTGCTGCCGGATTTTCGTGTTTTTCTGTTTGTTTTGTAACAGCTCTAATGAGAGCTCATTCACATTCCAGACCCATTGGCAGTGCACAGCGTCATCGGCCATTCCCAGTAAACAGAGACACTCAGCAGGCATGATTCTCTCTGTGTTTGCAGGTTACCACCAAGAAGCTGGTCAAGAGCCAGAACCTTTTAGGAAATATGCAGAGCCTGAACCCAGGCCTGCTGAAAATCTTTTTTTATTTTTTTTGCCTTTTTTTTTTTTTAGTAGGGGTGGGGGCAGCATACCCAACAGTGCTCAGGGTATAACTTTGCACTCCGGAATCATTCCTGGAGGGCTCAGGGGACCATATGGGGTGACGGGGATTGAACTCGGATCAACACATGCAAGGCAAGGACCTTATTCTCTGTAATATCTCCAGCCCGGGCTGAGATTTTTTTTTTTTAATTACCCTCCATCCCTTCTTGGCCCACATCAGCAATGCTCAGGGTTTACACGTGACTGTGCTCAGGAATCACTCCTGGCGGTGCTTGGGGGACCACATAGCGTGCTGGGGATTGAACCCAGTTTAGCCATGTGCAAGGCAAGCACCCTCCCCTCCGTGCTCTCAGTCCAGCCCCTGGCTGAGAGTTTTTCACTGCACGGGCCAGGCCACCATTGGGCAGTTTCTCACAGAGCAGGAGCACCATGCCCACCTTTAGTGTGACTTGCACGTCACAGACACTGCAGCGGGTCAGGGATGTACCACACGTGGTCCAGGCCGCAACTTAAATGCATCGTCCTCTCCAGAACCCCAAGAGGCACTCTCCTGTCTGCCATGCTTATCTGGACACCGTCACCTCTCTTCATCTATCTGTCTGTACCTTAATACCCAGTTATCAAGATCCAGTTCTTAGATTGTTTTCCATCAGTATGGCCCTGACGATGGGTTTTCCTCAGTTTCCCAAGACATTTTGTCACGCATACGATTGTTTTCACACATCACATAATCTTGTTGACCAACAGTGCTGCTGTTCCACCCAGTTGAAGTCAGGTCATGGGGTCGAGAACAGAATAGTAGGAATCACAGAACTATTTGTCCTTTATCAACATGCATAATATTTGGCAAGATAGGACTTGGCTCTGCCCACTTACCAAATATTGTCCTGGACAGGCTTTATTACACTTGGTTATGACTCAGCTATTTCTGGGCTCCCAGTCAGCTGGGGACAAAGCCAGTCCCCCAGTTTGTGCTTCCCAATGACTGGTTTCCCCTGAGCGCTGTTGTCCCGCAGGCCCCTTGGAGAGATGCAGCAGTCTCCTGGGCCCGGCCCGGCCTGGCCGCTCCCTGGGCCTCAGGAGAGTCCTGGTTCTGGTCTGTTCTTGGGCCCAAGGGAGCCATGGAACAGCATCGTGCATGACAGGTGCCTCGAGCCTTCCGTAGCCTCAGGAGTCCCCGGATGCCCAGGAGAGTGTCCTGCGGGGATAGCCAGCGTGGACAGCACCATTTGTCCGTTCGTTCCCCTTGGCCTCACCAGCCTCCCTCTCTATTAAAATTGTCAAGGGGTCTGGCCCACTCCGGGGCCGGAGCGATAGCACAGCGAGTGGGGCATTTGCCTTGTACGCGGCCAACCTGGGTTCGATTCCCAGCATCCCATATGGTCCCCTGAGCAACACCAGGAGTAATTTCTGAGTGCAGATCCAGGAGTAACCCCTGTACATCTGGGGTATTACCCAAAAGGCAAAAATAAAGCAAAACAAAACAAAAGAGATCTGGCCCACTTCACTGCGGCGCCATCAGTGCCTCCAGGCTGACTCCCGTTCCTTGCTTTCCTCCTGCAGGATCGTTCTCTCCAGTATGTTCTCATTAATAATCATCCCCCCTCCCCACCCCTGAATGCTGCTTCTCATGGAAAGAGGGTCTGTTTGTCTTGCAGTTCCGCCACGGACACCTAAAGGATGTCCTGTGGGGGCTGGAGAGAGCGGACAGGGGCTTAGCTCCTGCCTGGTACTCCCATTCAGTCCCTGGCACCAGACGTGGTCCCTCTCCCCTCGTCATGTCCAGTCACAAAATAAGGGTCTGCATCTCAGGCGTGCCACTGCTGCCACCGCCATCTCGTGTCTGGACAGAGGCTCATGGGCCCACTCTGTGATGTTCTTTTGGGGACTGGATTCGGGGGCCAGACCCGCAGTACTCAGGACTTATTCTTGGCTCTGCACTCAGGGCTCACTCCCAGCAGGCGTGGGGGACCCTGTGGGGTGCTGGGGATCTAACCTGCCCAATCCACTAGACAGTTGCTCCAGCCCCACTATATGGCATTCTTGGAAAGGCAACACTGGGGGAGAATAAAAGATCGGTGGTTGCCAGGGGCTTGAAAGGGGTGAGGAGTTAGTAGAGGGAGCCCCGTCGATTTCTAGGGCTTTGAAAATGTTCTTCATCCCCCCCCCCCCGGGGGGGCACATGAGAACAGTGCGCATTTCTCAAACTCCAGAACAGACAATACAGAGAATGAACTATGGAAGGAGTACAGGGCCCGGTGCTACAAGACCATCAACCTGGCAGCGGTGTGACTTGGGCAGAGAGGGAGAAATACCTGCCAAGAGATGTCAAATGAGCAAGACTATCCCTGGGGGGCTGGCCACAGGCAGGCAGGAGGCACCCTGCAGTCAGCCTTGGTGTGTGGTCTTATTGCTTGAGTTTCTTTTTTGCCTTAGGCTCTCTGCAGATTTTTAAAAAAATTTTCAACACAGATGGAAAAGATTCTCCACCAGCTAGAATGTTGGACTGAAACCAGTAAAATGAAAGGGCACTGGGTGAATGTAAATCTTGCATTTAATGGATGAAATATTTGCCTGTAGCATGGGAAGACAGCTCAGGGGGTGGAGCACGTGCTTTGGATGTCAGTCCAGGTCACCGCGTGGTCCCCTGAGTACAGCCAGAGCAACCCCTGAGCATTGATCTAGGAGTAGCCCTAAGCACTGTGCTATCTCCAGCCCAAGAAGTACATTTAAGAAGACATCATTGAGGGGCTGGAGCAATAGCCCAGCGGGTAGGGCTTTTGCCTTGCACCTGACCTACCCGGGTTTGATCCCCAGCATCCCATATGGTCCCCTGAGCACCGCCAGGAGTAACCCCTGAGCATTGCCGGGTGTGACCCAAAAGAGCAAAAAAAAAACCCCAAAAAAACCAAAAAAAAACAAGAAGACATCATTGAAGGGTCAGAGATAGCGCAGTGGGCAGGGCATTTGCCTTACACATGATCAACCTGGGTTCTATCCCTGGCACCCCATATGGTCCTCTGAGCCCTGACAGGAGTAAGCCCTGAGTTGGGCAGTGTATGTGTCCCCTCCCCCCCACACACACACCCTGAAACAAAACCAACACATCAGTGAGAGTATGGAATAAGCTGCTGAAATAAGGGGCAGGGAGATAGCTCATGGTCAGACCTGAGTTCACCCCCTGAACAGCATGGTTCCCTGAACACTGCGGGGTGTGGCGTTGTTGGACCCCGACACCACAGGCCACAAGTAGCTCTGTATTCTTGCACCTTCCATTGAACCACATGGCCCAGTTAGCCCCAGTGTCACTGCTTAGGAACCATCCCTACCCCAAGTAAAAAGAGGTCCAGGGGAAAAGGGGAGCAGAGAACCCCGGCTTACGGGGCTTAGCAGCAGGCCAGCATCACCCCTGCAGGGGCCGGTAGAACCACATGTGCCACGATCCAGGCTTGGCCCACTGCCTGCCCAAAGCCACAATTGCGCAGGTGAGCACGGGGGTAGCAGTGCTCTGCTGTCGGCTCAGTTTCGTGGTGGATGTCTGAAAATAGTTTATTAATTAAATTCAAGACAGATTACCCAGGAGACTGGCACATGACCCGAGTTCGATCCACTGATGAGCCAATCCAGTTCATCCTCAGACCATACAGAGATGCCACTGGGTTGCAGACTTCCATTTGACGCCCAGAGGCCAAAAGCAGAGGTGGTCTTGGCAAACCTTCAGGCATCTCATCTAGCTGGGTTAAAAGCCAGTAATAGTCTCTTGGTCAGAGCCTCCCAAGTTGTCAGTACAAGATTGTGTTTGTTGTTTGAGCCACACCCGGCGGTGCTCAGGCCTTACCCCTGGCTCTGTGCTCAGGCATCACTCCTGGCGGGGCTCAGATGTGATGCCGGGGATCGAACTCGGGTCAGCTGCATGTAAAGTAAGTGCCCTACCCGCCGTTGTATCCCTCTGTCCCCATCCCACACTGTATGACCCATTTATTCATTTCTTCTCTGTTTGTGATTGAGTCTTACTCACACTCCCCTACCTTTGAAAGGACCTTAGGATCCAGGTTGCACGCAGCAGTTCTGGTGCATGCTCATTCATTTAGAAGCACAGACTAGGGCTGGAGCGATAGCACAGCGGGGAGGACGTTTGCCTTGCACACGGCCGACCCAGGTTCCATTCCCAGCATCCCATATGGTCCCCCAAGCACCGCCAGGAGTAATTCCTGATGCAGAGCCAGGAGCAACCCTGGAGGAGACAGGGCCCTTTAGTGCCCCTCAGTGCCCCACTCCTGTCTTCTGACCTCATCCCTGCAGGAGGAACGTTCTCGGAGCGAACACAACTTGGTGAACATCCAGAAGACGCACGAGCGGATGCAGACTGAGAATAAGAGTGAGTGGCCGCACCCGGGAGGGCAGAGCTGGGGGGCTGCAGGCGAAGACCCTGAGTGTGGCTCCAACTGTTGTTGAAAGAAACTGCATGCAGGAGGGGGCGCAGCGAGAGTACGGCGGGTAGAGTGTTTGCCTTGCGCACGGCGGTTCCATCCCCGCCATCCCATATGGTCCCCGGAGCCCTCCCAGGAAGAGCCAGGAGCAAAACCTGATCATTGCCAGGTGTGGCCCAAAACCAAAAACCAACCCCAAAAAACAAGAGCTTTGCATGGATTCTCGGAATCCAAAGGAACCGCTTCTCAGGCTCGAGCTACAGTTCCGTCTGCTGCAGAGCAGAGGTGAGGAGCTAGGGGAGAGCCCTGGAGAGCACACGGGCGCCCCTGGGTTCTCTCCAGAGCGCGTCTGCAAGGAGCCCCCTGCGCCAGCTGGAAGGCCCTCAGGGCTGGCTCCGGGCTGGTATTCTCTAACCCGGGCACTTTGAGAATTGTTTCGTGTTTTCCTGTGCACTGATGAATCTCTGCATGAGTCCTGCCACAGCCAGGCTTGGAAAGTCTTCTCCTTGTGGCAGTGCTGGCATTTGTGCCCTAGGAGATTGTGACCTCACTGAAAAGGACACCAGCCTTGGAAGCGCCTCTGCCCCACCGAGGACCAGACCTCGGTGCAGGGCCTCCCGTGCTGCCCCCGGCCTGTGCCCGTGACTGCCCCCGGCCCGCGCCCCTGCCATTTTCTGTCTTTTACAGTTTCCCCCTATTACCGGACAAAGCTGCGTGGCCTCTATACAACCGCCAAGGCCGATGCTGAGGCGGAGTGCAAGTGAGTAATGCCCGTCACCCTGCCCCCTCGCTCGCTCCCTGGCCTGGCCGGGAGCCACTGGACCACAGCCCCGGCCCCCTTTCTGCTCGGGACCCAATGTTCCCTCCCGCACCCCTCTGTGGCCCTCCTTCCTGGGAGCCCCTTTCTGTCTCCAACCCTAGCCCTACCGTTTCCAGAAACCAGCAAGGCGCAGGGCACGTCCCAGTGCTGCCATTATTTCTCATCCAACCTTGACATTGAAATAGGAATAACAGCCACCTGCTGGGTTGTCATGCAATGGCCGATGAACAGTGCCTTTGACACTGATGCAGAGCCAGGAGCAACCCTGGGGAAGACAGGGCCCCTCAATGCCCCTCAGTGCCTCACTCCTGTCTTGACACGCTTGCCAAACCATGGGAGGGGACATTGTTCTGCAGGAGCCCAAACACTACGGCAGCAACAATAGTGGCGGCACCTCGTTGCCTTGCTCTGTCAGGTCCTAGTCCAGACACCTGACAGATCCGGGGCCAGAGAGAGAGTTCAGTGGATAGGGCACTTGTCTTGCACTTGGCTGGCCTGGGTTGGATCCTGGCACCCTGTGTGGCCCCTTGAGCCCTCCAGGAGTGACCCCCGAGTGTAGAGCCAGGAGTGAACCCCGAGCACCTCTGGGTGGGACCCAAAAAGCAAAAACAAGAAGAAAAGCTTGACAGATTTACTTGAGGGGCCAGAGAGGTGTGCGGGGCTGAGACTACTGCCCTGCAGGGAGCTGACACTATAGCTCTGCATGGCCACCGCATGGTTCCCTGAGCACTGAATTGGGAGTAACCTTCGAGCATTGCTGGCTGTAACCCAGACCCACTCTCCAACCCGAAAGTGGTACTTAGAGCAGTCCAAACTGCACTGATGAGGAAGCTAAGCCGCTTCGGGGTTACATCATTACCAAAAGTCACAAAACAAGTCAGGGGAGAACCCAGGTTTCATTCCTGACCATAGTTCTAATACCCTGCTAATGTGGTTCTTTATTTCTTTGTTTTTTGTTGTTTTTCTTCTTCTTCTTCTTTTGGCTTTTGAGCCACACCCAGCTGTGCTCAGCGCTTTCTTCTGACTGCACCCAGGATCATTCCTGGTGGTGCTCAGTGGGCCAAATGAGGGGCTGGGAATCGAACCCAGGTCGGCTGTGTGCAAGGCAGGCGCCCTGCTGGCTATCCTATCACTCCAGCCCCAAGGATGGTTATTTATTTCATGTGCATGTGTAAACATCATAGAATTGAAACAAGATTAGACTTTTGGGGGCCCAGGAGGTAGCTGAGGGGATTGGAATGCGGGAGACCCAGGGTCCCTCCCTGGCACTGCCTGGCCCCGTGCACTGCTGGAGCAGCCCCCAGGTACCACACCCTAAGCACTGCCAGGCATGGCCTGAAGCCAGCACAAAATTCATTTTTTGTTTTTGGGCCACACCTGGCAATGCTCAGGGCTTACTCCTGGCCCTTTAAGAATTAGTTGTGTTTTTTTTTTTAAATGAGTTTTTGTTCATTGCATAACACAGATGGACTCTCTCTCTCTCTCTCTCTCTCTCTCTCTCTCATACATACTGGTTGTTACTGACAAAATTCATTTCACGCATGAGTCTTAGTCTGCGTTTACTCAATCCTGCTGTACGCCGTGTGGGTGACGAGGGACACATGGGTCTCTGTGGGGTGATAGCTGCACCCTCAGCCTCCCGCTTGCTCTCGCAGACTCTGCGCCTCTGCCCGCCGTGCAGGTTCTGAGGCCTTTGCTGGTGAGCCGGTGCCAGCACTGGTGACCTTTGGTGCTTTCAGACCGCGGGTCCGGGCAGGAGGTGCCCTAAGAGTTCCTGGGCAGTGTGGTGGGCAGCCAGCAGACGAGAGGTGCCGTGCAGGGGATCTCGGTCTGGGTGCCTGGGATACATGGAGAGGCTTGAGCTGGGGGATCCAGCCGGGAAGGGGACACAGGGCTCTGCATTTATTGGCAAGGGGGAACGGAAGCAGGGCAAGTGCCCCAGCCGCCGGACAGTCTCTCTGCCCCCCATGTGATGTACCACGCTGGAGAGCAGAGCAAAGGGGTCTGGCCGGAGGTGGATTCTGACTGCTTCCGGTTCTCCCACCTGCCCTTCCCTGTTCCCTGACTGGCCCTTTCCCGTCGCCTGTGGGAGCCCAGCCCGGCAGTCAGGGTGCTAGGGAGAGAGAGGCCAACATGTCAGTGCTGTGAGTGATGGAACTGCCTCTGAGTCGCGTGGGCCGGCTCCGCTCTTAGCTTTCCCAGCGTGAAATGTTTGTAACGAGTTGCGTAACTGCAGCTTCCAGATTCTTGGCCCTTCTGCTGCCATTTCGCTTTTCCCAGCCATCAGACATCTGGGCGGGTGGCGTTCTATAAAATGTACCTAGTTTTATTGTGCTCTGCCCATGTGGCCTTTCCAACTCAGGGCCTCACACCTGGAGACACAGACCCCCAGCACAATGTTGCTCTTTTGCGGTGGTGGGAGGAGGGGGGGCTTGTTTTTGTGTTGGGGGCAGGCGTTTGAGAATCTCCTGCTGGTGCCTCTGCCGGCTCCCAGCTCTGCTCTGTAGATGTTTGCCATTCTGTGACCCGCGACGACCCACGCCTCGTGACCCTCAGCCCTCAGGGCTCTCTGGCTCCGAGATGTTGCTCCCCCACCCCCCACCCCCAGTAACCTCCACCTTGGGGCTGGAGTGGATAAGGCCCATTTGCCTCGCATGTGGTCTACCAGGTTTGATTCCTGGAACCACTTTTGCCTGAGCCTGCCAGGAGTGATTCCTGAGTGCAGAGTCAGGTATAAGCCCTGAGCACCACTGGGTACAGCCAAACAAACAAATCTCAAAAGTAAACACTAGACTGCTTTCTTTCCCAAGCCTGAGCACATACTTTTCGTATTTCTTTCCTTCTTTCCTCTGCTTCCCCCCCCAAGCCTGTGTTCTCTCTTGAATACCTCCCTCCCTCCCTTCCTCCCTCCCTTCCCTTTCTTCCTCCTTCCCTCCCTCCCTCTCTCTCCCCTTCTTTCTCTTTCTCTCCCTCCCTTCCCATTGCTTTCTCACGCCCATTCACATCTCTCTAAATTTCTTTGAATAAAAACAATTTTGATTCACCGAAACCTCGCCAGCATAAAGATGGCTCACTTGAGGTTCACATTATAGCATTTTTTAGCAGTGAACTATTGTTATTTTTTGTTTGGGCCACACTCTGCGGTGCTCAGAGCTTACTCTTGGCTCATTCTCAAGGGTATGGGGTGCTAGGAATCAAACCCAAGTTGGCCACATGCAAGACAAGCACCCTGGCCCTGAATTGGTTTTTTAAGTATGTACATTTTTTTTTAGAAGCGATGCTGTATATATGAGACTCTAGCATAGTGTAGTAGGGTTTCTGTGCCCTGAGAAACCAAAACTTTTGTGTGACCCCTTTATGGTAGTATATACTTGATTATCCTAGCCTGGACCCTGCTTGCACCCCTAGGTGTGCGTTCACTCTCATCCCAAGTACGGCTTTCTCAACTGTACTTGGCCTTACTTATGTGGGGACTGGAGTGTGGGTCGCTGGTTCCAAGTATAGGGCGGAGCACGCATTCCTGTGTGTTCCGGAAAACTGTGCTGGATGGCGGGGTACAGTCAGCTCGCCTTCAAGAGAGACAGATTCTGGGCTGCTTTGCATGCAGGAGGCCCAAGTTTGATCCCTAGCAGCACATGGTTCTTCATAACTGCTAGAAGTGACCCACAGAGCAGAGCCTGGAGAAGCCCCCAGAGTGCCCCAGGGTGTGGCCCCCAAATGAAGGAAATAGTCAAGAGACAGATTCAGACCTCCAGGAAATGAAGCCATTCTAGACAAACCCGGTATGAAACAAATCTTTGTGTCTGGTAGAAGAATCCTACTTCCGGTCGGAAAGGTAATATAGGGCAAAGGCGCTGGCATTGCATGTGACTTAGTTCGACCCTGGTTCTATTCCTGGCACCGCAGGTGGTCCCTAGAGCACAGAGCCGGAACCAGCCATGATGTTGGGCTGTAAACTCTGACCAGGAGGCAGCTGGGCCTGGCTCCCCTTCCTTCCCTACCTATCTCCAGTTTCCTTGGGGCTCCACATTGAATGCCAGAGACAGAGTCTTCCCTGAGACTGACTTGGCAACAGCCAGGTTTGTGCACGCCTGGAAAGTCGCTGTTTCCCGGGTCAGGAGGAGCGCATGGACCCATGAGTCCTTGACCACCACGCCAGTGGTGCTGGTCAGTTCATTTCCAGACCAGATTCCTCACTGCGGGTCATGGCCTTGGGGGAGACCAGGCGTGCTGGGCCCCGCTGACCCTCTGGGGCTAACTGAGTTCAGCACCAGGACTACACTGCGGAGGCATGCTGATGGCCCTGGGCCAAGCAAGGGGCTGCTCCCTGCTGCTGACTGGGCCTGGAAGTCACAGGAAGGTTCTCTCCCCTCACCCCTAAATTCAACACCACACACACAAGCACACTCGTGCGCACACACAGGCACACATACACACACACGTACATGTGCGCGCGCACAGACACACGCGCGCGCACACACACACACACACACACACATACGTCCTGCCTCTGGATTTCTGTCTTGCCAAGCACTGGCCCTCGCTGCTCCCCCGGCTCTGTCCACCAGCTCAGCGAGAGGGAGGGCCCCAAGGAATCACTGCGGACCTTGGTTCTTATGAACAGGTCACCCTAAACAAATGCTGGCTCTGCAGAGGCCCAAGAGATAATACAGAAGGGAGGGCACTTGCCTTGCACACAGCTGACCCCATATTTAATCCCTAGCACCCCATATGGTTCCCCCGAACCTCACCAGGTGACTCCTGAGTGCAGTCAGGAGTTAAGTGCTGAGCACCACAGGGTGCGGCCCACAAACCAAGCAAACACCCCAGAATTTGTTCCACGTACCTGGGTTTTTGTTTAAGGACCCTCACCACTTTGGGCCCCTTCTTTTTGCCAGTGGGGTCAGGGCTGGGGAGGGGGGTCAGGACTTGGGGGCCTCGCTGTGTGGGAATGTCAGCAGAAGTCCTTTCTGCTGTCCAGGTGGGCTGGCTTCTTGGGGGGCACCACCCTAAGGGGTGCTGCAGACTGGCTGTCAGATCTGGGACCCAGGCTCTGGCTGGTAGAGCCAACAGGATAAGGGGAAGCTTTTTTGATTCTGAAATATAAAAAAAAAAATCTGTTTGTTGGGGGAGGGCACTCCTGGCTCTGTGCTTACTCTTGGTGAACTCAGGGCCATATGGGTTGAATTTGGTTGAATTTGGGTCAGCCACGTGAAGAGCAAGCACCCTATCTCCTGAACTATTGCTCTGGCCCTAAAAAAAAAATTATTTTTTCGTGTGCGTATGAGAGGAAGCCCTGCAGACCACACTATGGCAGAGTTCCTCACTCTATGCTCAGGGGTCACTTTTGGTGGTACCAGCCCTGTGCAAGTCAAGCACCTTAACTCTTGTACTGACCCAGCCAGAAAAATACTACTGATTTTTTATTCCTCTTTGGGTCCTACCTGGCAATGCACAGGGGTTACTCCTGGCTCTGCACTCAGAAATTACTCCCGGCGGTGCTCAGGGGACCATATGGGATGCTGGGAATTGAACCAGGGCCGGCTGCATGCAAGGCAAACGCCCTACCCGCTGTGCTATCACTCCAGCCCCTTACTGACTTCTTTCAATAGTAAATTTTCTGGGGCAGGGGAGATCACGGAAGGGCTGACGCATGTGGGGCGCCCTGTTCGATTCCAGGCACTGCGGGTGTGGCCCTACAACAATAGTAAATGTTCTCTGTTTCCTGGACTTGCCGCAGTGGCCGTCGGGGACAGAATGTCCCTGTGGGAGCGCATGCACTCCCTCCCCAGGCCTCCTGCACGCAGGATGCCATGAACACTGCTGAGCCCCAACCCCAACAGGTTCTTTGACACAGGATCACAGACATGTGTGGTGATAGCACACATTTACCTACCGGTTGCTTCTTGAGTCTTGCAGTGCCTTGAAGTCCTGATTTAATTGGGCAGAGTTCAGATATTGGTATTGAGTTAACTTTTTATTCTTAAAATTATTTCAGAGGCTAACAAATACAACATTTGACCACATTTCCTTATCATCTCAGTGTTGGGGGAGGTTCCCCTGTCGGGCTCAGGCCCCTGAGGGCCACTCCTAGTGATCCTTTGCCCAGTAATCCACACCTGACACTTCTGCTGCAAGTCCAACTGGGGGCCGCTAAGGTTATACCCAGCAGTCTAGGTGGGCGCACACTTTCTGGGGGTCAGACAGTGCCTCATCTGTGCCAGGCGTGCTTTACAGCCTTTTGAACAAGCTCCCTGGTCCCATGCCTTTTTTGTTGTTGTTGTTTGTTTCTCAGTAAGGTTTGGTTGTGCTGGGGTGGGGACGCCTGCAGTACCAGGGAGCAAACTGGGCTTTGCACAGGCTCCCCGTGTGCCCTTTGGCCCTGGTATTGTCTGCTGACACTGAGTCAGCATAAGGCCAAGAGTTCAGTCCCTGACCCCAGCCCACATACCCCAGTGTGTGACAGCAGCAAGGGAAGGGGACTTCAGTTTTTGTAGAGGACTCTGCTATTAGCGCTAACACCCCAGCATGATGTTCAGACATTTTTTTTTTCCTGAACTCTGTATGTTGTAGACATGATGCCCTTTGACCCCTAAATACGTCGCTGTTTCCTAAACAATAGGCATGTTCTTATGCAACCCAGGTGCATTTTTTCAAAATTGGCACATTGACACCAGATTAAATTGTTAATTTGTCTACAGATCATATTCCGAGTTCATCACTGCCAACTAAACTTCTCCAGAGTAAAACCTTGCTTTTCACAGCCCAGGTGATAGCTGTGGGGAGAAGCACACCCCGGGTGCGTTCTCACTCCAGTTTCAGCCCCTCGATCCCCAGGGCCCCATCTCCGTGTGACCAGTCCCCAGCTCAGCTCTGCCTTATGTCACCTTGATCCTTTGGTGCTCAGGGCTTACTCCTGGCTTTGTCCTCAGGGATCACTCCTGGCAGGTGTGGGACCATCTGAGGTGCCGGGGGTTGTAGGCTTCTGGACCATTGCCAGGAATTGAACCAAGTTAGCTGCGTGCAAGGCAAACGCCCTTCCCACTGTACTTTGCCTCCGGCCCAGCCATGTGGCATTTCTCTAGTTTTGCTGGAGTCTGGACTGGGTTGGCAGTGCATGACAATCAGTGGCCAGTGTGTGGTCTGTGCTCAAGATGCCATATGGGGAGCTGGCCGTGTGCAACGTCCTACCCACTGTACTATCGCTCTGGCCCTGCCTTCACAACTTCTTCTTGTTTTGGGGCCACGCCCACCAGTGCTTGGGGGAGCCATGCATTGCGAGTGATAACCCAGGGCTACACACAAGTGGGTTTACACACACACTGAATAATTTACGTGCACTGCTACTTGAGCTATATCCCCAGCCCTGTGACCTTGGCATGCAGGAGATTCTAGGCCTCCCTGAGCCTCTGTGGTGTTTCAGGGATGCTTCGGCAGCAGTGGCGCAGGAGAAGGTCTGCACCGGCCACTGTCTTGTGTGCTCACACACGTCCTGGCTGGAGAAAGCTGTGGGCTGAGCACACACTTTGTATGTTGGGGCTCGGGCTTCAATCCCCACCACTGAACCACTCTGAGTGTCTTGAGGAGTAACACCCCCCTAAACACTGAGCCAGGAGTAGCCTCTGAGCACTGCTGATGCGACCACAGAACCAGAAGCACAGTCTCTCTCGAATCTCCCCAATGTCAAGGTACTGCGCTTCTCCACTGTGTAACTGAAAGTGGGGAGGAGTTGGAGAGGATGTCCCCTCCCGCACACATCACGCCCACTAAGTGTTGGCATCTGCTTATGATTCTTGCCTAAGACAATAGGGATTCTTTTCGCTCCCCAGGGCATTCTGATGTCCAGCCCAGCTGGAGAACCACTTCCGTCATAGCTGCCGTCTTGCAGCCTTGCTGCACGGAGAACATGGCCAGGCAGCCCTACCCGGTCTCCCCCTGGCCGCCCCTCCCCCATCCAACCCCACCCTCGGGAGCCTGTGCTGGCTGACCCCCATCTTACCCAGCCCACTCTGCGCTGTCCCCTCTCTCTGATGAGCTGCGCTGAGGTGGGCCCCAGGGACAGCATGTGATGCAGCCTTGTGTGTTCTTGCGGGCTCCTTCCTGCTCATGGCAGGGAGGCCTTAAGAACCTTGTGACTTTGTTTTGGTTTGTTTTTGTCCACACCCGAGGTGCTCAGGGCTTACTCCTGGCTCTGCGCTCAGGGATCACCCTGGCAGGTGTGGGACCATCTGAGGTGCCGGGGGTTGAACCTGGTTGGCTACGTGCAAGGCAAATGCCCTCCCCGCTGAACTTTGACTCCAGCCCAACCAGGTTGACTGGAATCGCGGACTGGGTTGGCGGTGGGTGACAATGCATTGGCCAGTGCATGGTCTGTGCTGCTAGAACATTCTGCAGGCAGTTCCACTGGGTCCTGGACAATTCAAGGCGCCTTCCTCTAGCATAGTGCCGAGTTCTACCCATTACTTAGGAACCCCTGTAGACATAATTCCAGAAGTTCCCTAGGTCACAGCTTTCAGAAGCGAGTTCCCTGTAGCCTGGGCCTGCTGAGGAGTGTCAGCTCCTGCCATGGGCACCTGGGTGACCCTGAGCTGTTCCTCGGTCACCACAGGCTCTGCCCCCAGCCAACCATAGCTCTGCTCAGGAGCCACTGAGGTTTTCCTACTGTCTCCTTTGTTTTGTCTTTTTTTTTTTTTAAATCCTTGAGGTGGAAAAAACACATGCTTGGGGGTTTATGATTCTCAGTAACACAGCTGGTCTGAATGCCCCAGCTTTCAGTAAACCAGAAAAGGTGGCCTCATGCTTCACCCGGCCCTCTTCTCCCCTCTCTCCACCTCAGCATCCTCCGGAAAGCCCTCGACAAAATTGCAGAAATCAAGTCTCTGCTGGAAGAGAGGCGGATCGGTGAGTCAGCCTGCGCCCAGCATGGCTCCCAGCGGGCTGCCTGAACCCCTGGCTCTCCCCCTGCGGTCCCCAGACTCTCCCAACCTTTCCGGGTTTCTCTCGTGCCCCGGTCTGAGGTGTGGCTGTGCTGAGCACCTGGCCCCGCTGTGGGTTTGGGTGTGTCCGCACCACAAAGCTCACCTTTCTGCAGCTGTCTGCACACCTGTCCCGGCCTGGCTGCCAGCCTCTCGCCCCTGGGGTGAGCCACGCCTCTGCACAGGGCCATCTACATTGGAACTTGAATTTTTCTCTTTGGTTGTGGCATTGGGGCCCCACTCTGCGGTGCTCAGGGCTGGCTTCTGACTCTGCACCCACGAATCCATCCAGGCAGGGCTTGGGGGACCATATGGAGTGCCAGGGATCGAATTTGGGTCTCGCAAGGCAAGCGTTCTACCCAGAGTACTCGCTCTCTGGCCCCTGATTTTCAAAATTCTGTTGATGGGGCTGGAGCAGTAGCACAGCGAGTAGGGCATTTGCCTTGCACGTGACCAACCCGGGTTCAATTCCCAGTATCCCATATGATCCCCCAAGCACTGCCAGGAGTAATTCCTGAGTGCATGAGCCAGGAGTAACCCCTGTGCATCGCCGGGTGTGACCCAAAAAGCCAAAACAAACAAATAAACACCCCCCCAAAAAAACCCAATAAGAAAACATATTACTACCAAGTAGAATTCTACAGACACAGCAATTTCCCTCAACATATGTCCTAAAGACACACCTGCACACACACATTTCTGAGGTCCTTTATTCCCAGACTGCTCAAAAGGGTTAATCCCAGCCTTGGAGCAATCGTGGAGGGCTGAGTGCCTGCCTTTAAAAGCCACAAGCCCCAAATCCCAATCCCCAGCATCCCCCATGCGTGGAGCACAATCCCAGCAACTCTGGCATCTGAGCCAGCAACTTCTGGCTGTATTGAAACCAGGAGCAAACGCCCCGGCTAGAACTGTAACCTCTGCTGAGCTGCGGCCAACATCCAAGGCAACTTCACAAACACCTGAATGCAAACCTGGTGAGCACAGGAAACCCCACTGGTGGTGTGTGTGTGAGACTCTCGGGTCACTGCAACAGCGGTGACAGTTGAAGAGAGGTGGGGAGGGCATTGAAAACAAGATACTGGGAATTACAAGTCACCACCATAACACCCGTGTGACATATACCACTATTTCAAGTTCATGTCTGAAGTTTAGAACATTGGAATGTAGAGGCAGGAGTCATAGGACAGCGGGTAGGGCGCTTTTGCCTTGCATGCGGCCAACAAGGGTTCGATCCCTGGCACCACATATGGCTCCCCAAGCACCGCTAGGCGTGACCCTGAGCACTGCTGGGTACGGGCACCAACAAAACAAGGAACACGTAGGAACAAAACTAAATTTGAAAATAAATAAATAAATACCACATAGTCGAGATGTTCTGGGTGAACTAAGTACCATCAAGTTCATTTCACCTTTTTTAACCTTATTAGTGCAAGGCTGGAGCAACAGCATAGGGGGTAGGGCATTTGCCTTACATGTGGCCGACCTGGGTTCGATTTCTCCATCCCTCTCGGAGAGCCCGGCAAGCTACGGAGAGTATCCCGCCCGCACAGCAGACCCTGCCAAGCTCCCCATGGCGTATTTGATACGCCCAAAACAGTCACAAGAAGTCTCACAATGGAGACGTTACTGGTGCCTGCTCGGGCAAATCGATGAACAACGGGAGGACAGTGCTATTATTGAAAGGCTCAAGTTTAAAAAAAAAGAAAGGTCTCAGAGAACCATCAGCAGTAACTGCAGAGTGCAAAGCCAGGAATAACCCCCCCCCCCAGCACTGCCAGGTGTGGCCCCACCCCCAACAAAAACAAAACCAGAAAGTTCAAAATGACCTTTTGCTGGCCCTGTCTTTCTGGTGTTGGTTCAAACCTTCAAACAATCAAGAAATCGGGGGATGGGGGAGGTAAAATACAGTATCCCCCCACAATGGAAGACAAGCCAAATACAAAGAGGAAATGAGTCAAGCTCTTCAACAGACACACGTGACACAAGTCTCCTCACGTATGTCCAGAACACACGCCCAGAGAAAGGCCCACTGCCATGTGTCAGGCAAGAGACCTGTTTGCTCGTGTCACCGAGAGAACACCCACGATCTATGCCCACACGCGATGTCCCTGTATGCCAGTGACCTACACACGTACATCAGGATCCAAGAACTGGTCCAATCAGTTGCTTGTGGACAAAAGGAAGACTTGGCTACATGCTCTCTCGTGGAGTTTGTTTAACCGTGCCAATGTATTAACCGAGTTTACATAGGAGTCTCCAGACACACACACACACACACATACATGTTCTGCATGTGCTCAGGCCACAACTTGAGGTGCCCGGGGAGACCAGGTGGCGCTGGAATCCAGGCCACGTGCCCCCACCCCGTGAGCAGAACTAGGATTTGGAAAAACAAGAACAACAACAAAAAACCCCAAAAAAACTATATCAAAAAAAAAAAAAAGGTAAAGCACAAAGCAGCCAAGCCAGTAGGCGCCCATCCCAACCGGAGGCCGCTTTTGCCCTTCAGCAGCCAGGCCCAGAGAGACGTCTAGTTTCCAGGACTCTCAGCCATGGGCACAGGGGGTGGTCCCCCGCACGGCCCCTCCCACACCTCACCCTGCTCTCCTCCTCGGCCAGCCGCTCAAACATGTTGGCGTATAGCTTCTTCTCCCGGGCGAGCTGCTTGCGGATCCGCTGCTGGCATGTGGCCAGCTGGGCCCGGGCGGCCTTGTTGCTGGGGTAGAGCTGTAGGACCTTCTGGAAGTCAGCCTGGGCCAAGTCGAAGTCGTTCACGGCCAGGTGGGCCTCGCCCCGGCGGAAAAGGCCCTTCTCGTTGCTGCTGTCCAGTTCCAGGGCCTACGGGTGGGGGAAGCACAGGGAGCCCTCAGCTCCTGGCCCGCCTGGCTGCCATGGCGGGGGTGGGGGGTAGGGGGGGGTAGGGGGGTGTCCCAGGCGGGCCTCAGGGGGCAGATGCAGACTGAAATAAATGGTTCCAGGCACTTGAATAAAAATTAAAAGCCCAAAGTTGAGGAAAAGAACCCCATTTAGGGGCTGGAGCGATAGCACAGCAGGTTGGGCGTTTGCCTTGCACGTGGCTGACCCGGGTTCGATCCCCAGCATCCCACAGGGTCCCCAGAGCACCACCAGGAGTCATTCCTGAGTGCAAAGCCAGAAGTAAACCCTGTGCATAGCCAGGTGTGACACAAAAAAAGAAAAAACAAAGCAAAACAACCCCCCCCCTTTAGTCCCAGTGGCAGAGAGAGGGACCGGTCTTTGGTATGGAAGAGAGACCCAGGACCTGTATGTTCTCCTCAGAACAAAGCCAACCTGGCAGAGGGAGAGGCAAAGACCGCCCAGCGTCGCTTTCCATCCGAGGTTCCCCCCACCCGCCGCTGAAGCCGAGCACTGGCTCCCCGAGTCCTCGACAGGCAGAGCGCCAGCTTCCCGGGGGCCTCACCTTGTTGCAGCTCTCGACAGCAGCTGAGAAGGCCTGGAGCTTCAGGTGACACATGGCCAGGTTGAGGTGGGAAGCGAGGCAGAGGGCCTGGGCCTTCTGCGCGTCCTCTTTCGAGAAGCTCGACTTGTACTCCAGCCAGGACACAATCTTCTTGTACTGCAGGACGGCTTGCTTGTACTTGCCTTCCTGCAAGTGGAGGGAGGTGGAGGCCCCCGGAGCGAGTTCAGGGGTACTGGGGTGGGGGTGGGTGGTGGTGGTATCCTGTCTGCAGAGACCAGCGACCCAAGGGTATGGCCGCCTTCTGCCCCAGGGGACCCCCCCCCCATGAAGCTGTCTCACGGGGCTGGTGCGATAGCACAATGGGTCGTGCGTTTGCCTTGCACACGGCAGACCCGGGTTCGATTCCCAGCTTCCCATTGGGTCCCCTGAGCACCGCCAGGAGTAACTGTTGAGTGCAGAGCCAGGAGTAACCCCTGTGCATTGCCAGGTGTGACCCAAAATGCAAAAAAAATAAATAAAAAAGAGAACGTCTCACTCTGTCAGAAGACCCGGGTATCTGCTCTGACAGGAAATCACCTCAGGCACGCCGAGGAAGGTGACCCGCGAGCAGCCCTCCCAGAAGGTCTTTCCAGGCCCGCGGCCAGTGGCTCACCTTGAAGTACAGAGTGCCACGCTCCTTGACGATGGCGCTCTGCTCCAGCTTCTCCTCCGAGTTCATCTCCCAGGATTCCTTGGCCTGACGTCCCCCACCGGAGAAACAGAACAGTCAGGACCCCAAGAGTCCCCGCCTCCAGGTGGGGACCTGGGCTTGGGTGCAGGAAAAGACGTCCAGCAAACTCACCTTCTCGAAACTCTTGAGGTGCACCTCGTATTTTAGCTCGGCCAGGGGTGGGATCTGGAACTTTTCCTTCCCGACATTGCCAAAAGCATAGCTGGAGGCAGGAACAAAACAAGACCAAACCCAACCCCTCTGAGGCACGGTGGCACCTTGCCTGCTCTCAGCTGTACCCGGTCCCTGGCGTCCCCCCCCCAGGGGATCTCCAGCCCAGACTCATCCCCCTCCTGGCTCTGTTTCCTGTCCTTTGAGATGCGTTTCAAAAAAATTTCCCACGTGATCGCATCCTCCCTCATTTGGGGGGCACAGCAAGTTGGGTTGCTTTGCCTCTTGGGAATTCCCACCACCAGACTGCGCATTTAAATGGTATCTCACTGCTTGGGACGGGAGATGCAGGCTGCAAGTAGTCTATAGACCGAATGATGGCCACTCAATACCTCTATTGCAAATCACAACACCCAAAAGGAGAGAGCAAAAGGCGAGGTGTGTGTGTGTGTGTGGGGGGGCATAGGGAGAGATACTGGGATCACTGGTGGTGGAGAATGGGCACCGGTGAAGGGATCATTGTATGCCTGAAACGCAAGCACGAAAGTTTGTAAGTCTGTAACTGCACCTCACGGTGAATCATTTACCAAATCTTGTCCTCCCGTTGTTCATCGATTTGCTCGAGCGGCCCCAGTAACGTCTCCATTGTGAGACTTCTTGTTACTGTGTTTGGCATATTGAATACTCTC
>JAOXYA010015616.1:0-13758 GCA_028565675.1 Sorex palustris | reverse complement strand
GGGTCCCCGCTTTGGGGGTTGCCCCTGATGGTCGCCCCAGGGGGTCTGCTGACATCTCTGGACAGAGCGAGGAGACGCCACTGATTCCCCCCATGGGTGACACTATGGCCCCTGTGACCGCAACACTGGGTGTCCACTGCTCGGAGGGTCCTCCCTGGCCCTGGGCACCGTCCTTGCTCGGTGGCCTGAGGCGTCTCCCAGAGGGCTCCAGGTACCCTGTTCCCCCCCCCTCCACCCCGTGGGGCCCTCAACCAGGCAGCCTCGTGTCTCCTCACTGACCAGGGGGCCAGGAGCCGCCCAGAGTCGGGCCCCCAGGCCCGTGGGGGGCAGCTGTGAGGGGCTTGCGGAGGGGCCGGGTGCAGGAGGCATGTGACGGCCCTCACCCCGGCCTCAGGGCTGGGCTGTGGCTCGCTCAGACCCTCCCCTCCCTTCCCTTCCCCTCCGCCACAACGCCCAGCTAGTCCTGCAGACCCATCCTCGCGGGTTGCAGAAACTGTGGTGGAGGCGAGTTCCCTGCCTCCTGCAGTTCATTAAGGGTTCAGAGGCTGAGCAGGGCCCTCCAGGGGGCCAGGGGCTGAGCAGCGCCACGGGGGGGGGGGGGTTACCCTCCCGGCCCAGAGCTTCCCCTGGGTCTAATCTCCCCCCGCCCCCACCCCTGGGTACTCCTGTGCCGGGGCTCTGCCCCTCTGTGGGCAGTGCCCCCCTGTGGCACTCCTGGGACAGAGACATCACGTTTCTGTCAGTTTTTTTTTTAATTGGTTGGTTTGGGTTATGGGCCGGAGCGATAGCACAGCGGGGAGGGCGTTTGCCTTGCACCCAGCCGACCCGGGTTCAATTCCTCCGCCCCTCTCGGAGCGCCTGGCAAGCTCCCGAGAGCATCCCGCCCGCACGGCAGAGCCTGGCAAGCTCCCCGGGGCGTCTTCGAGATGCCAAACACAGTCGCAGCAAGTCTCTCCCTGGAGACGTTACTGGTGCCCGCTCACTCCAGCAAACCCATGAACAATGGAGGACAGCGTTACTGTGTTACAGTTTGGGTTATGGGGTGATGCTCAGGGCTGACTCCTTGCTCTGCACTCAGGAATTACCTCCTAGCAGTGCTCAGGGGACCCGATGGGATGCTGGGGATTAAACCCAGGTCGGCTGCCTGCTGCGCTGTTGCTCGGGCCCCAAGCTGGGGCTTTGTGAAATATTTTTTTTCTTTTTGTGTGTGTGTGCAATATTTCTGAGTATTTAAATGACTTTTTGGTGATGTTTTTTGTTTGTTTTTTTTTTCACCCTGGCAAAATGAAAGCGTGGGGAGGCTTCAGCGGGCACCAGCACCCCCCAGACCCCCTCAAAGACGCCCAAGGCTCACCCAGCCCTCAGTGCCCTGTGGGGTCCCCAGAGAAGGAGCCACCCACCCCTCCGGCGTCTGCTGTGCGGAAGGACTGGGGGTCCCTCCTGCCCCCCCAAAGGCACCTCTGCCGGCATCCACATCATCCTATTGGGGGCAGCAGACAGAACAGGGTCATGATGTCAGAGGGCGGGGGGTCCCACCTGGGGGGTCGGCGGGTGCCCCCCTGGTACTCGCTAGCACTGCTCAGTCCTTTGAAAACATCCCGCGGGCTTGTTTTCTTTCTTGAATTCTCCTGTTTGGTCCCTGCCTTTATTTACTCTTTTTTTATTTGGACTTTGGGGCCACACCCGGTGGGGCTCAGGGCTCGGGGCTCAGGGTGTGTGGGGGTTGCTCCTGGTGGGGGCTCAGGGTCCCGTGCCTTGGCCTCCCTGGCCAGGACCCCCCCTCCCACCGTCCCCCCCGGCCCCCTGGCACCCCCCTCCGCACCTGCGGCGCCCACCCCATCCCTCCGTGTTCCTCTCAGCCCCGGCAACTCGCCCGGATTCCCTAATGCCCGTTTCCATAGCAGCCGGGCACTCGGCACGGCCAACCCGGCTCCCCTTCCCGGAAGCCACTTGAGTCCCCGCGGCCAGGGCACAGTCGGGGGCAGCACCCGAGGCCCAGACGCCCCCACAGGCGCTCGTGGCCACGCAGAAGCCTCCAGATGCCCAGCTACGGGGCGGGGGGGGCTGTCTCAGCCGGCAGACCCTGAACCCCGGGGGCCTCCCGTGCTCCCAACAGCCACACCCGAAGGGGACCCTCCAGGAGCGGAGGGAGAGGGGGCTCTGGGTGGGCGCCAGGCGGGACCCTAAGAGGGTGAGAGGCCCCTGCCAAGCTGAGTTGGAGGGTCCCTGTCAGCCCGGGGACGGGGGCTTAGGGTGGCAGAGAGGAGGGCGGGACCCCTGGTCTGTCTGGCCGTTCTTCCTCCCTTCCTCCTTCCTCCCTTCCCTCCTTCTTCCTTCCTTCCTTCCTCCCTCCCTTCCTTCCTCCCTCCCTCCCTCCCTCCTTCCTTCTTTCTTCCCTTCCTTCCTTCCTTCCTTCCGTCCCTCCCTCCTTCCCTCCTTCCTTCCTTCCTTCCCTCCTCCCTTCCCTCCTCCCTTCCCTCCTTCCTCCCTTCCTTCCTTCCTCCCTTCCTTCCTTCCTCCCTTCCTTCCTTCCTTCCTTCCTTTCTTCCTTCCTCCCTTCCCTCCTTCCTCCCTTCCCTCCTTCCTCCCTTCCTTCCTTCCTCCCTTCCTTCCTTCCTTCCTTCCTTCCTTCCTTCCTTCCTTCCTTCCCTCCCTCCCCCTCTCCCTCCCTCCCCTCCTTCCTCTCTGCCACCCACTGGCTCCTGCAGTGCGTGGGCACCAGGGTCCTCGTCCCTGGCCACGAGCCCACCCAGGCCTGGCAGCAGATGCCGTAAGAGTCACAGGCCCGTCGCTCCCGGTGAGGGAGGGGGGAGGTGGGTGTGGGGGGCTGTTTCCAGGCAGGAAGAGAGAGAGAGAGACATGGGTGGGGGCTCACTGGCCAGTCCGGGAGAGGGGGGACGTGGGCCGAGGGGGTGTGGGGCGGGGGACGGTCTGTGCTCTGCGCTCAGGCACTGTGCATTAGCGGGATTAATCTGTCAGGGCGCGGGATGGATGGGCGGGGGAGGGGACCGTCCCCCTCGTGGGGACCCTCAGAGCGCGCCTGCCCCTGGGCTCCTCCTGATGGAGCCTGTAGACAGGTCCCTCCCGCGGGGGCCGCCCCCCTGGTGTGGTGTGGGGGTGGTGGGCAGGGCCCCCGGGCCCCTGCAGCGGGGACCCCCACCCTGCCTCCCTCCCGGCGGCCTCCTGCGCCCCGCGTCAGTACCCGGGGCTGCGGGCGTCGTGTGGGACCACCGAAGCACAGGTTTGGGGGCCGCATGAGATGATGACGCCCAGACTGATGCTGGGGGTCTGGGGGTGCTGGGGGCAACCTGTCTGAAGACTCCCAGCCCCCTGCCACAGCCCTCCCGCCCGCACTCGGCCCTGCTCCGTGCTCCCGGGACTCACTCCCGGGCGGACCCTCCAGGCGTCCTCAGGGATCAGGTGCCCCCCCCCCACAGCCCCCTCCAGGGCCATCACTGTGAACCAGCCGGGCAGCTGCGCCAGCCCCTGTAACTAGAACCTTCCAGGCCTCCAAGGGCACGGGGGTGGGGGGGTCCCCTGGCGCCGCCCACTCAGCTGCTGGTGCCTGTCAGCCCCTGCTCACTGCCCTGGCGTCCTGACGTCCCCCCCTCACACCCTGAGGTCAGTGGCAGCTGGACACACATGGCATGTCCTGTGGGGGTCCCAGGGGAGCAGCGGCCAAGCTTGGGGCCACCGCGCTGGGCAGGCCCGTCTGGTCCGTGGAGCCGATGGACCCCCACCCCAGCCTGGACCCACCCGGACAGCAGCCTGGGCTGGCCCTGAAGGCCCTTCCTGGACGGCTGGACAGTCCTCCCCTCCCCCTCCTCCCCTCCCCCTCCTCCCCCGCTTCCTCCTGGGACGGGTGCATTCCGGGGGGTCATTCCCAGGGGTGGCCCGAGCATGGGGTGACAGCCCGTCTCAGCAGCGCGTGTTGGGGTTCACGCGGGACCCCTCATGGCCGTGGGGTGGCCACATCCGTGTACACTGAGGAGGGGGGCTCTCCCTCACCCCTACCCTCTTTCTCATCCAACCGTCTGTCTCTGTTCCTCGGTGTGAATATTGCCACAGTCCCCCGTGGCCCTCCCAGCGGGCCCCTCGCGGCACACCCCCTCCCACGACAGCGGCCCTAGCTGGGCTGCGCCGCCCCCCGCCCCCCACGAGGAGGAGGTCCGGTCGGGACCCTCAGTGGCGTCTTGCACCCCCCAGGGCCGCCCAGTCCAGTCCCCTCCGAGGGTCATGAATTTAGGACCTGCAGGAAACTGGCAGCGGGTGAGAAGTCGGACGCCGGGGTGCGTGGAGAAGGTGGGCTGGGGGCACCCCAGAAATACCCTCGCCCCGGGCTCCTGGGAGCAGACGCCAACTGGGACAGAAGCCACCTGGACTCCCTCGGAAAGTGCTCAGAGTGGGGGCCCGGGGACAGCTCCCCACCGAGCAGACGCGGTCCAGCGGGTGGGGATGGACCTTGGATCTCGGGAGGCTGGTTCTGTGGTCACTGCCTTCGAAGAGCCTCTGAGAACTTGGTGGCGATGGCCAGGGGTCGAGGGCAGGCGGGGATGGCTATCAGCCCTCACGGTCTCGGCCAGGTCCTGCACTGCCCACAGAACTCTCTCCTGGGGGGACAGGGGGGGCTTCCCGGTACCACAGTGGAGCTGGGGGTGGGGGTCCACGCACCCCAATTCCCAGGAGGGCCGTTTCTGCTGCTCTGCCTCTGTGCCCACCCTCCCCCCACCCCACACACAGACACTTGTCCCCTCTGGTCGCTGGGGACAAGCCCCGTTCAGCCGTCCTCCACCTTCCCTTCTCAGATTCAATCTCAAGTGCATCAGGGGGAAGAGAGGGGGGACCCCCGCGTGGGCGGGGCGCCAGACAATGGGTTTCCATCAGCCCCCATCGAGGGCAGCCCCCCCTCCCCAGGCAGCCCCCCCTCCTCGCGGCCCCCACCCAGGGCCGGGCGGTCACATCGATTGGCTCCCGAGATAATAGCCGCCACCGGCAGGGCCCTCTGGGAAAGCGGGAGGCGCCGCTCACAGCCACCCGCCCGCCTGAGTTCATCAAACTAGCAACAGGATCGCGGCGGGCGGGCGGGTGCCGGTCCCGCCGCCGTGCCGACCGACCGTCGCCAGGTGCCAGCCGGCCGCGGACACCTTCCCGGCTCACCCCCAGGGCTGGCCCTGCTGGGCTCCCGGGGCGGGCAGCGGAGGGCGGGTTGAGGCATGAGGTGAACCCTTGAGCCGGCCCAGGCTGGGGCCCCCCACCCCCAGCGGGCGGCAGGACACGGCAGCTGCCTCTGTCGTAGCTGTGGGCAGCATGTATGGGAATTACTCCCACTTCGTGAAGTTTCCCGCAGGCTTCGGTGAGTGTGTGTGTGGGGGTCGGGGGGCATCGGGGCTTGCAGGGTCCGAGAGTTGGCAGCGGGTGCAGGGCAGGGAGAGGGGAGGGGAGGGGAGAGACGGCCAGGGTGGTCCTTAGAGCCGAGGACCTGTCTGCTCGTGCCGCTTCCTGTCCCAGGAGAGACTCGGGGCGTCCTCGGGCGCTGGGACACAGGCAACCCCTTCCCGAGCTCGCCCGGCGCCCAGCCCACCCCTGGGTGCCAGACCCACAGCCCCCTTGGGCGGTGACCAGCCGGCCTGGCTGGGGAGCGGGGCCTCTGCTCACAGCTGCTGCTTTGGGGGGACCCAGACCGCCCCCAAACCAGCCTCGCTCCTCACTTCGTGGGGCATGTTCGTTTGTGTGTCTCTGCGTGTGTGTGTGTGCATATGTGTGCATGCATGTGCATGCGTGCATGTCCGTGAATAGATACATGTGTGTGCGTGGACATGCTCCCCCCCACCCCCGCTCACACCGGGAGACAGAAACTTGCCTGGGCCACCCCTGCGGCCTTTCCTTGCAGCTCGGAGCTGTGTTCTGGGGCGCAGACCCTAACCCTCATTCCCAATCCCCCTTCTCTGGGCCCCCCCACCCCCGGCTCCTGCAGCTCTGGGACCCCCCCTCATCTGGGGGGGGAGTAAGTAACGGGGGGGTGCAGGAGAGCCCAGGATGGAGGAAGGGGGGAGCAGAAGAAGCCACCCCAGGGAGCATCTCACTGTCCTGTCGCAGATGGGGAAACCGAGTCACGGAGGCAGGGCCCCGTGACACCGCCTGGTAGGCGCCGGAACCTTCCAGAAAAGTCCACTTCCCGGCGGAAACTTAACCAGAGTGTCCTGTGGACTTGAGAGGGAGGAGGAGTGGGGACAGGGAGGGAGGGAGAGGGGAGGGGGAGGGACGGGGAGGGAGGGAGGGAGCGGAACACAGTGTTTGTCCCAGTCTGTCGTGCACTGTGACCCCAGCAGCCTGGACACCCTATCCGGTCCAGCTGGGTGGTGCCGGGCCCCCTGGGTGCATGCTTGTGGGCGTGGGGACACTCGGACCAGGACGAGGCACCCAGAGGGGCCCAGCGAGGCAGCCCGGAGTGTGTGCGCGTGCGGGTGTGAGATGACATTCTTTGTGTGTGGTGTGCGTGTGTGTGTGTGTGTGTGTGTCTGAGTGTGAGCACGTTGCGGGGAGTGTGTGCTTCGTACAAGGCTGTATCGGAGGGTGTGTGTGTGTGTGCATTTGTAAGAGGTTGTGTCTGTGTGTGAGTGTGTGCGTTTGTAAGAGGTTGTGTCTCTGAATGTGTATGGATGAGGATGTTGTTGTGTGCCCTTGACTGAGGTTTTATCTGGTGTGTGTATGAGTGTGTGTATGTGTGTGAGTGTGAATATGAGTGAGTGTGAGTGTATATGTGTGTGTATGTGAGTGTGAGTGTATATGTGTGTATAGATGAGTGTGTGTGAGTGTGTATAGATGAGTGTGTGTACGTGAGTGTGAGTGTGTATGTGAATATGTGTATGTGAGTGTGTGTGAGTGTGTGTATGTGTGTGACTGTGTATATGAGTGAGTGTGTGAGTGTATGTGTGTGAGTGTATATGTGTGTGTATGTGTGTTTGTAAGTGTGAGTGTATATGTGTGTATGTGTGTATAGATGACTGTGTGTGAGTGTATGTATAGATGAGTGTGTGTATGTGAGTGTGTGTATGTGAGTATGAGTATGTGAGTGTGAGTGTGTGTATATGTGAGTATGTGTGTTTGTGAGTGTGTGTATGTGAGTGTGTGTGAGTGTGTGTATAGATGAGTTTGTAGTGTATGTGAGTGTGTGTGTGTTTTTCCCTCTTCCTGATGTGTGGCCCACTTGTGGGGGCCCCCGGGGCGTGAGTGGGGCTCCCTGAGGAAGGAGTTTTGGGAAGGAACAGAGGGGAAGCTGTTTCCTGCCACCTTGGTCTGGCCGAGAGCACTTTGCTGGGGGATGGCGCTGGGTGGGGGGTGTCACGGGGCTTCTGCCCGCTTCCTGCCTCCTTCCCGGGCCGGCAGCGGGCCCCAAGACTGTTGGGGGCCTCAGTTTCCCCACCTGTTCACCCTATGGGGCAGTCTGGCCCACCCGAGTGAAGCTGTGAGCGCCCCCCTGGGAAGGACTGTTCCCAGCATGCAATTCTGGTTTCAGGGGCCTGGAGCTCCAGACCCGGGACCCCCCGCCCTGTAATCCAGCAGCCTGGGACCCCTGCCTGTAACCTCTGACTCTGGGGGGGGGTCATGGAATTTCTGATCCAGCCTGGACGGATCCGTTGGGACATTAACCGGGTGCAGAGGCTCTGAATGGTTCATAGTCCGGCCTCATCTGCATGTTGGCTTATTCATCACTGTCACTGTCACTGTCATTGAGTTCATCAAGTTACTCGAGCGGGCACCAGTAGCGTCTCCATTCGTCCCAGCCCTGAGATTTTAGTCAGCCTCTCCTTACTCGTCCTTCCCAACGGTGCCGTATTGGGGGCTCTTTCAGGGTCAGGGGAATGAGACTCGTTATGGTTACTCTTTTTTTGGCTTATTCATAAAAACAAAACAAAACTCAGGGCTGAAGCCATAGTACAGCGGGGAGGGCGTTTGCCTGGCATGTTACTGACCCGGGTTTGATCCCCGGCCTCCCACCTGGTCTCCAGAGGCCCGCCAGGAGAGATCCCTTGAATGCAGCGCCAGGAGTCAGCCCTGAGCATCTCCGGGTGTGGCCCCGAACCTCCCTCCAAAAATCTGTCCCCCCTCAAAAAATTAGTTCAAGCAGATGTGATTGTCGAAGGGGGGGAACCTGTCGCCAAGCTTTGAAGAGCGGAGCTGGGGCAGCATTAGCATATTAACGGGGGTTAATTACCAGACAGCCTCGCAAAGCAAGGGTTCCAGAATCCACCCCACCCCCCATAACCGTCAGTGGGACCCACTCGGAAACGGCAGAGCCCGCGCGACTTCGGGGTAATAAAATCGTCATTTAGAAGTGATCTGCCAACCTGTCACGAATTTAGACGGATTTTTTTCTCTCGGTTGAGCCAAGTGAGTGAGGTTTTTGCCATAATTACACGGGATGCTAGGAATAATAAGGCTGATTATAAGCCTCGCCCGCCTCTCTTCCTCTCTGCAGGGCGGGCTGGAGGGGAGGGAGGGGGTGCGGGGAGGGGGAGGGGCGCGTTACCTGCTCTGCCTCCCCCCAGCCCAGCTTGAGGGTGCGGGACCCCACTTTGTTTTCAGGGGGAAAGAAAGTCAATTCGGCGATCCACCCCCTGAAATGTACCAACTTTTATTTTTTTGTTTTTGATTTTTTTTTTGCTTTTTGGGTCCCACCCGGCGATGCTCAGGGGTTCCTCCTGGCTCTGCATTCAGGAATTACTCCTGACAGTGCTCGGGGGACCCTATGGGATGTTGGGGATCGAACCCAGGTCCGCAGCGTGCAAGGCAAACGCCCTACCCGCTGTGCTATCGCTCCAGCCCCCGTACCAGCTCTTAATTGAATTTTTCCTTTGGGGGGCTTCCAGAGTTCTAAGGAGGTCCTGGTGTCTGGGTTCCAGGTCAATACTGGGGTCTTCAGGGCTGCACCTGGCAATGCTCGGGGACCACATGGGGGCAGGACCCTGACCTCCACACCCTCTCCCAGTGCTCTGAAATCTCCCTGAGTGAGAAAAAAACCCCAAACTGCACAGGACACCCCCATGCCTGTCCCTAGGGTCTGTTCAGTGTTCCCCGGGACCCCCATTTCAGTCACATGCCCCCTTTGGGGTTCTTTGGCCCCCATCGATGCTCGCAGGATACTGGCCGGCTGGCGTGGGCTGTTGTCCTACATCTCCTTGTTCCTTCCCAGAGGTTTGTGGGGGGCTGCTGAAGGAGGGGGCATCCCCTGTGCCCCCGACCCCAACCCCACCCTGGTCTTTGTTCTCATCAGCCTCTCTATTCTCCCGCTGCTAGGGGTGCCTGACCCGGGACCTTACCTGCCTGTCAGAAGAGAATGCCCAGGGCCAGGAAACTGCCCTCTGCCTGCCCCGGGCGTCTAGTGACCGCTCCTCACTGGGCAAGGTCACGTGTTCAATCCCCATCACCACCACCACCCCCACCCCGTGCTGAGGTCTATCCCCAAGGCATTGCCCAGTGGCATCCTGGATACCACATGAGTCTAATGATTCCGACACAGTGCCTGCAAGCACTACCTCTAAAGGGTGCACACACACACACACGCACGCGTGTACACACACGCACATGCACACACGTGTACATGCGTGCGCACACGTGCACATGCCCACACGGGTGTACACGCGCACACTCTAATGCACACACATGAGTGCATATGCACGCACATGTGCATGTGTACACACACGCACACATATGCATGCGCGTGCGCACACATGCATGCACACATGCGTACACACATGCAAGTGTGTACACGTGCGCATATACGCATACATGCACATGTATGCACACAAGCATACACATGCACACACATGTGTACACACAAGTGTAAATGTGCACATGCCCACACGGGTGTACATGCGCACGCTAACATGCACACACATGCGTGCATACACACGCACATGCATACACACGTGCACGTGTACACGCACGCACACACGCACACATGTACACATGTGTGCACATATGCACACACAGATGCATACACACATGCATGTATGTACACGTGCACATATATGCATACACACATGTATGCACACAAGCATACATGTGCACACACATATGCACACACACACCGTTGTTGTGACAACAAAAGAAAGTATCGTCCAAGCCCAGACGGAAGCACATCTGCGCAGCCCCTGGGGGCCTGGTGCCCCGTCTGCGGAAGGTGGGAAGACAGGGCAGGGGGTGTGGCGGTGGGTGAGTGAGGGGCCCGGGGTGCCCATCCAGGATCGGGTGCAGAGAGAGCCCACAGAGGATGGGTGGGTCGGGGATGGGAAGCGGGACCAGAAGGGTTGAGAGGTGGGGTGTGGGATGAGTGCCCCCAGACCTCCGGAATCCATCCATCGCTCCGTGCCCCTCCCTGACCCACCCCAGTTTTGTCTGTGGGCAGGAGCTAGAGAGACTAGAGTGGAGACCCCCCACCCCCACCCCCTACCGCCTTCCCAGGGCTGGTCCCTCTGGGCTTAGCTGCACGGCCGGCCCCAGACAGAGGCCCCCTAAATAAACGTCACTAGAGGGCCGCAGGAGGAATGTGGGGGTGCAGCCCCCTGGGGAAAACCTCGAGGGGCCCAGGGCCCCAGGATGGCCCCTGGCTTCAGCTCGACCTCTTTTTTTTTTTTGCATCTTGGGTCACACCCGGCGATGCACAGGGGTTACTCCTGGCTTTTGAGCTCAAGAATTACTCCTGGCGGTGCTCGGGGGACCATATGGGATGCTGGGAATCGAACCCGGGTCAGCCGCTTGCAAGGCAAACGCCCTCCCCGCTGTGCTATCGCTCCAGTCCCAGCTCGACCTGCTGATATGTCTTCAGCACGGGTACATGAATACATACACACACACACGTATCGTAGCCCCATCTCAAGGGGTACTGAGGGACCACGAACCCTCCAGCCTGGAGGAGCTCCGGGAGGAAGTGCCCGGCTATTTGCTCACAGCCGACCAATCAGAAAGGCTCCTCCTGGATGCGGCCCTCTTATTGGCCGAGGGGGACGTTGCTAAGCAACGCCTCCTCCAGGTAAGGCTTCTCTCCATCCCGAGAGCGGTGCCTGCATCTCAGGCACAGAGAACCGAACCCCGGTCCTACCCCCCCACGCCCACACCCCACCCCACCCCAAACGCACACACGTGCACAGGAAACGCTTCCTTCAGAGCCCTGGAAGATGGTACTTAAGCCCAACTTTGGGCACGTGGATGAATGTCACTGGTCCTTTCTGTGGATGGATTCAGAGTAGAGTTCCAGTCAGTGTGTGTGTGTGTGTGTGTGTGTGTGTGTGTGTGTGTGTGTGAGCGCGAGAGGCTCCCAAGCAGAGCTCAAGACATCTGGGGGGGTGCATTTCCCAGTGATACTCAGTCAATTAGGCAGTGTGCAGTGCTCAGGAATCACTCTTAGTGGTGCTTCGAGGACCCTCTGGGGCGCTGGGAATGGAACTGGGATTGACCACGAGCATGACCGTCGCCTTAAACCCTACTCTCTCTCTGGCTCCAGTTCTTAGCTACTTTTTTTTGTTTTTTGCTTTTTGGGTCACACCTGGCAATGCACAGGGGTTACTCCTGGCTCTGCACTCAGGAGTCACTCCTGGCGGTGCTCAGGGGACCATATGGGATGCTGGGAATCGAACCCGGGTCAGCCGCTTGCAAGGCAAACACCCTACCCACTGTGCTATCTCTCCAGCCCATGTGCTAAAAGTTTTTCATTCATAAATGTTGCAGAAACTGATTGGATATACTCACTAGCAACATGTATGCTTTACTATCTCTATTTGAAAGCTAAGAATAATAGTTTTACTAGTAAAGAAGTAAACTTTACTTCTTTATGGTGACAGAAATATGATCAAAATATGTCTTTAATTTTAAACTTTAATCCTCAGATTTAGGAAGATATACACATAAGAAGCCAAATCCTAAATATATACTTGAAATGTAGAAAATTAAAATAATACACTCAAAAAATAGTAACAGAGCAAATTGATAATAGTAAAAAGAGAACTATGATGCAAAAACCGCAAGTCCTAACACATAGTTTAAACAGCATATGTCTTTATGTTTTTATGCATCTAATGATCTAGCTTTAAAGTTTAGGAAAAAAAACTTTCTCGGTATGAAAGAAAATTGATAAAACCAATTATCATTTATTATTGCTTTCCATTTTTTTCCATTGCTTTTAAATTTTATTTAATTTTACTGTGGTAACACTGGCTTATATCTCTACTTTAAAAAAATCGGGATACCATGCTATATGGTAGTGATACATAGTGCTGAAGTAACCAACATACATCAGAGTTGACTCCCTTCAGACCACTCCCTCAACCTCGGTAGCCTCACTCCTATGGTCAGAGTCTTATCAGTTTTTTTTTTTCACTGAAATAGTGTCTTCCTTTCTCTGGATTTGTTTATTCACTATACTAAGTTAGATATCTGCATTTTTTCTTTCTCCTTCTGACTCACTTCACTCAGCATGACCCATTCTAATTCCATTCAGAGTGAAATAAAATACAAGAACTCATCTTTTCTAATAGCTAAGTAGTATTCCACCATAAATATTAACAGAAGAAACTGTTATAGCTATTTATGTGTCTATATATATGAATAGTAACAAGAAACTGTAATAGCTGAGTTTTATATATATATTATATTTAGTTTTATATGCATTTTATATATATAAAAATCAGCTATCAGTTTGTTCTGTTACTATATATGTATATATTTATATACATATATATATATAAATTCCAAAAAGGAACTATTTAAGCAATAAAATTATTGAATTTTATCATGGGGTAAATTTATCATGGTGAATTTTATCATGATCTATATATTAAAACTATAGACTTTTTATGCTAAAACAGAAAACATTAATGATCTATCAAGTCTAAAGGTGCTGGAGCGATAGCACAGCGGATAAGGAGTTTACTTTGCACGTGGCCGACATGGCCGACCCAGGTTCGATTCCTTCATCCCTCTTGGGGAGCCCGGTAAACTACCGAGAATATCTCATCCACATGGCCTGGCAAGCTACCCATTTCATATTCAATATGCCAAAAACAGTAATGACAAGTCTCACAATTTGTTGACGTTACTGGTGCTCGCTCGAGCAAATCGATGAACAATGGGAGGACAGTGCATGTCTAAAGGGACTCAGTACTGTTTATACTTTAACATTACTGGATACGAAATTTAATTAAAATTAATTAATCAATTAATTAATTATTGTTTTCTTTTTGAGTCACACCCTGCAATGCCAGTAATTCCTGGCTTTGCACTCAGGAATTACTCGTGATGGTGCTTGGGGGACCATCTGGAACACTGGGAATCAAACACGGATCTGCGAGTGCAAGACAAACGCCCTATCTGCTGTACCATTGCTTCAGCCCCAGAAATCTAATTTTAGAGAATCAAAAATGTATTTGATTAATTGAAAAGATAACAATTGATACAGTTTTTACATATCAAAATAAATAATGTGTTTATTGCAACATTTCGGCAAGAGCGATAGCCCAGCAGGTAGGGTGTTTGCCTTGCACGTGGCTGACACCGTCGACCCGGGTTTGATTCCTCTGCCCTCTCAGAGAGCCTGGAAAGCTTCAGAGGGAAACTAGCCCACACAGCAAAGCCTGGAAAGCTATCAGTGACGGATTCGATATGCCAAACACAGTAACAAGAAGTTTCACAATGGAGACGTTACTGGGCCCGCCTGAGCAAATTGATGAACAATGGGAGGACAGATGTCTGCAAACCAGCGCC
>JAOXYA010015611.1:0-13758 GCA_028565675.1 Sorex palustris | reverse complement strand
GTGTCCATTTCCTCATGTCCTCTTTTATTTTGTGGAGTAGCATTTTGTAGTTTTCTTTGTAGAGGTCCTTTACCTTCTTAGTTTTGCTGATCCTGAGGTACTTGATTTTCTGGGGCACGATTGTGAACGGGATGGCTTTCTTCATGTCTCTTTCCTCTGTCTCATTATTTGTGTATAGGAAGGCCATGGGTTTTTGGGTATTGATTTTATAGCCTGAGACTTTACTGTACAAGTCTATCGTTTCTAGGAGTTTCTTGGTAGAGGCTTTAGGATTCTCTAGATACAGTATCATATCATCTGCGAATAGTGAGAGCTTGATTTCTTCCTTTCCTATCTCGATGCCCTTAATATCTTTTTCTTGCCTGACTGCAATTGCAAGTAGTTCCAGTACTATATTGAACAGAAGTGGGGAGAGTGGGCATCCTTGTCTTGTCCCTGATCTTAGAGGGAAGGCCCTTCGTTTTTCCCCATTGAGGATAATGCTGGCCATAGGTTTGTCATTGATGGCTTTGACTATTCGAAGCTGTTTTAACACAGGGCCGCTGACTTGGACTGCTGGCTCACGCTGGGATGTCATTTTATCAACACAAACTGCACCTCCAGCTTCTACCGGTGGGTTTTATTTAAGTCTATATTTGGGGGGATGGAGGGGCACACCTGGCAGTGACTCCTGGATCTGCTCAGGGAATCACTCCTGGTGGTGCTCAGGGGATCATCTAAGGTGCCGGGATCACACCAGTCTCGGCAAGTGCAAGGCCAGCGCCCTGACCACTGAGCTACCTGCCCAGTGTGATCAGTATGCTTTAAATACACAGAAGAGGCAACTTTCAAATGAGTGTGACACTTTCCAGGAAACTATAAACAGGGACATTTAATTAAAGTCAGATCCTAAGTTTGTATTACTCTGTCACTGGATATTTAAATAAGTGACTGTAAATGAGTTCTTTTGTACAAGAGCAATTTTCTAAATCGGATTGTCCCTATTTCAAGATAAGATAAAGTGCCAGCTCCTGGGCAGAACTGGAAATGGACTGACCCCGCCTTAGGAGATAAAACAAATTACAGTGGCAGCAATAAACAGAACCACCGAGGTAAAGCAAATCATCGTCAGCTTGGTGGCAACCATTTTCTTACCAACAGATCAGAGAAGTTACCCAACTAATTTGTCTAGTCATTGAAGAGTCCATCCTCTGTCCCAGAATATTTTGCACTCAGTAAACAACAGCAAAGCATGTAGGGTGTGTGTGTGTGTGTGTGTGTGTGTGTGTGTGTGTTTAATCTCCTCTAACGAATATCAGGATATATGACTTCAGTAAGCTTCTTCATTTAGGCCACAGAAAGAAATCCACTTGAGCACAAACCACTCACAGATGATAATCACATTGCCTGCCTTTTGCTGTGTCCTACATGACAAAAGGTGAGGCAGCAAATTTCTCCACCAAGTTTGTTGGCTGAGAGCTGTGATTTGCATTTTAGCTCTGAGGCAAACTCTGCTCAGACTGGCTAAACGTTGCACAGAGGTTGAACAGCTGCTGGCTAGTGTGGAACTTGATAGCAAAATCCCTGTCCATTTGGTGGGAGCGCAGAGACCGTGCTCTTTTCCTGCAACCCCGGTGAATGCAATAGAGGTTTACTCAGAACTTACAAAACATGGGTTAGTAGGTGGAAAGTCGGGGCTGGGAGATGTACAGTGGTTAGGACACCGCTTGGCTTGCTACCCATGGTCCCTTAAGCATCGCAGGGGGCAGCCCTGGGTCCCCTGAGCACTGCTGGGCTGACCCTGGTAACTCCAGCCTGGCAGGGCCTAAACAGCGCTGCCTCCCCAGACCCGTCACTGGAGAGGTGGCTAAGAGTTGCTTAGAGTAGTCCTGGGGCCCCTGAGAACTGCTGGGAAGACACCCCCCACCACCAAATAAAGGGGGTTGAATCCATTAAGAAAGCAACTGCAGCTCCCTAAGAAGTCATTTTCCAGGCTAGAGGAATTGCAAAGGGGTCTGTCGTGGCCTTGCATGCAACTTGACCCTGGTGAAACCCCAGATACCACCGAAGGTTCCCTGAGCACCACCAGGGGCAGCTCCAGGGACCACCAGGAGTGGCCCAAACCTAAGATAGGTTTTGAAAAGAAGAAAACATTCATGTTCTCATGTTCTGGTTTTCACACGCCCCCCCTTGGGATAGTGCAGATTACGGTCAGGCCTGTCACTTCCTCTTCCTTCCCTCTGGCTCCCACGGGCCACCAGCCTCAGAGAACTTCCACCAAGGCTGTTTGGATGCATATGAGTGTATGTATTGATAGTGAGGAGTTTATGTGCGTGAGAACACATGTGAGGCATATGCGTGTGTATTGTATGTGCATTGTGTGTGTGTGAATACATGACATGAATATATGTATGAATGCATGACTGCATTTGAGTGTGTACAAGTGTGTCTGTGTGTGTGAGTGTAGGTGAGTGTGTTGGTATGAGTGTGTGTGTCAGAGCGTGAGAGTGTGCATGAGTATATCTGTACGTACATGCGTGCAGGGATAAGTATGTGCAAATGTGTCTGTGTGTCAGTGTGTATAAGAGTGTATGCTTTGGGGCTGGAGCAATAGCACAGCAAGGTTGGCCTTGCACGCGGCCGACCCGAGTTCGATTCCCAGCATCTCATATGGTACCCCGAGCACTGCCAGGAGTGATTCCTGAGTGCCAGGAGTAATCCCTGAACATCACCGGGTGTGACCCAAAAAGCAAAAAACAAACAAACAAAAAGAGTGGTGTGTGCCAGTGTGTGAAATTGGGCTTAATGTGTATATCTGAGTTTATGAGTAAGTATGCCATTGTGTTGTTACTTTTATCTGCGTTACTATTATTCATCTTTGGGGGTGGGCTAGAAACTGTTTATTGGATATTAAGATTGCTATCATAGCTTTATATGCCTTTTGTTTTTAAACCGTTTTTTTTAAAAAATTTTTATTAGTGAGACACCATCAGGTACAGTTGTAGACTTACAGATTTTTGTGCTTGGGTTTCAGCTATACAATGATCGAGTACTCATCCCTCCACCAGAGCCCCTTCTCCACCAGCACTAATCCCAGTATCCCTCCCACTCCCCCCCCTTTTTTTTATAAATCTATTTATTGAGTCACCGTGAGACCAGTTACAAAGCTTCAGTTTAACTCTCGGTGATACAATGATGAAACACCCATCCCTTCACCAGTGCACATTTCCCACCAGGAAAAAACTCAATATACGCCCCCAATACCCACCCCCTCCCCTACCTGTGGGGCAGGTGGTTTCCACATTACTCTCTCTCTACTTTGATGACATTCAATATTTCGACACCAGGTCCACCATTATGAGCATGCCTGCTCTGTGCATGAACATACATCCGAGGGTGTCAGTGTGTCTGTATGTGGATGAGTGTGTGTTTGATGGTGTGTCCACATGTCAGTGTGTGTGTGTATGTGTCTGAGTACATGCAAGGGTATCTGTGTGGGATTAGACATGTGTAGGAGTGACTGTGAGGGAGGGTGAGTGTGAGTGTGTGAATGTGTGTGTGTGTGAATGTGTGAGTGTGAGTGTGTGAGTGTGAGTGTACGTGATCATGTGTGCGTGTGTGTGAATGTGAGTGTGAGTGAGTGTGTGAGTGTGTGTGTAGTGTGTGTGTGAGTGTGTGCTCTTCCTCTGGCCCTTAGGACTGTGTGACTGCCTTAGGCCCGCCCAGAGGCCTGCGGAGGCCCAGGCTCCTGAACCTTCCCTTGGGCCAAGCTTGTGCTTGCAGTAGGGTGCTCTGGGGGTCACCTTAGGGGCGCCTTCCAGCCTGCTTCCTCTGCACAGTGGCCCTTGATGTCCCAACACTAACGGGTGGTCCTTGGGGGCCAGGGCCATCTCGGTGGCCTCCTCCTCAGTCCCCCCGGCTGGGCGCATGTTGCCTGGCATCACAGTCACATGGGAGCAGTCGGAGGTCACTGCCGTCTGTCACCCCACGCCCCAGGCTCCGGGCGGGCTCCGCAGCTGCCCCCACAGACCGGGGAGCTCTGGGCACCTGACCCTGCGGCCCAGGGTGGCTGAGAGGAGGTGGCACGTCTGTGACCTGGGAGGGCGTTTCGGTCCTGCGGCTGGGCCAGGCCTGGTTCCTCAGGGAAAGCAGACAATCGCGGGTCTGGGAGCCCGTGAGAGAAACGACGGCAGGGCCTGGACAAGGCAGAGGCCAGAGTATGGCTGCCCTGCTGGACTGCCAGCCCGTCACTGCTCTCTGCAGGCCCTGAGCCCTGAGCCCTGAGCCCTGGGTCGGGCAGGGAGGGAGGAGCCACCAGGGCTGGAGCGGGAAGAAGGTCCCGCAGCTGTTGGCAGCCCGGGAGGCCACGGGCAGGGCCCAGGGGTCCGTGCTTCCGGCAGAGCGGACTTCACTTCCTCTCGTGCTGGGCCCCAGGGAGTGGGCTGCACCCCTTCATCAGACCCCTTTCTCGGCAGCGTTCCCACCGCCCAGGCATCCAGGCTATGTGAAAAATCTAAATAACATCTCAGAGTTCACATTCCGAGAGGGAAACGGTTCCATCTGTCTGGGCCCGACAGCCGTTGCTGCTGGGGTCGGGTGAGGGGTCGGCATTTGGAGACTTCCAGGAAATGTCTCTGTCCTGGCAAAGGCACGACCTCGATGTCCCCAAGAGGCCTGAGACCAGCTTTACCCCCCAGACCCCACGGTGCTGTGGAGGTGGGGCCTGTCCAACAGATGTTTGTGATCTCTCCTGTAAACAACCCTGGGACGGCCGGCCAGCTTGGCTCACTTGAGCAGCTCTGGGAAGTTTGTTCACTGGTCGGGATTTGCATAATGACTCCGGTCTCTGTTGGAAACTCCCCAAGGAGACAGCAACCAAAAGCGGCTTCCACAGGGTCTGGGGCTAACGCGGGGCGGGGCCAGGCTTGGGGGTGCACACTGGCCAGGCCCCGGAGTCGGAGTGTGGGGGCCACGGGAGGAAGGCTTCCGTCTCACAGGGCTTTGATTCCCAGCATCCTACATGGTCCCCTGAGCACCGCCGGGGATAATTCGTGAGTGCAGAGCCAGGAAGAACCCCTGAGCATCACCAGGTGTGACCCAAAAAACAAAAAAAAACCAAAACCCAAAGTATTGTTGGTCACATATTGCAACCCATAATGCCCAAAAGTAGAGAGAGTGACAGTGATTTGTTCTCATAATTCACTTTTCAATTTTTAGTTATATTACCCCCCTTTTATTTTATTTTATTTTTTTGTCATTGTTTTTGACGTTTTAATGACCAGGAGACACACACACGCCTGGTCTAGATGTGGTGCTCATCAGGATTAGCGCTGCCTGGTCACAATGTCCACACATTTCTTAGTTGTAGTTCTCAATGCTGTCACACATCTTTGCTGTAGAGTTCACACACTACTGGTGCAGCGCAGATGCATATTGTGACCGGTATTGCCAGAGTTGCCAGGCTCAAATAGTAGAATTGCCAAATCATTATTGGTGCACATGACAATATACAGGATTGAGCCTACAACCATATACTTGAAAGGAAGTTCTCTAGACCACTGAGTCAATACTCTGGTTCTTCTTCCATGAGATAGTCACTGACTTCTAAAATGCTTGTTTTATCAAAAATGAACCCATCGATAACTTCAAAAAAAAAGTAGAGAGAGTGTATGGAGGAAATTGGAAATTGTCTGCCATGGAGGCAGGAGGGAAGGGACGGACACTGAGGACGTTGCTGGTTGGAGAATGGGCACTGGTGGAGGGATGGGGGTTTGATCACTGTATGGCTGAAACTCGAACATGAAAGCTTGTAACTGTATTTCACGGTGATTCGATTAAAACAGAAGCAGCAGCAGCAAGAATTGTCAGCCGCAGCCGGCGGTGCTCAGGGTTTACTCCTGGCTCAGGGGTCACCCCTGCTGGGCTGAGGGCCGCAAGGGTGCTGGGTTGAGGCTGGGTCAGCTGTGCCAGGGCTGAGCCGTCCCTGCTGTGCTGCGCACTGGCTGTCGGGGGTGAGCAGGAAGGCCGCCTGCATGCACCCCCACCCCGGGACCTGACCCAGCTCCAGACCTTGGGCTCCCCGAGGGCCTGGTGCGGGGCGACACTCAGTGGCCACAGCTTCAGACTGGGGGCCCGGGTTGATCGTGGCCCCCACATGCTGTCAGTGGGGACCCCATCACAGACCCTGAGTACCGGGCGCACCCCAAGTCCTTTCCCCTAGATCTGCCGCCCATTGGCTTCCTTCGATTTCCTTTTCCTCCCTCAAGCCTCTTGCTGGCCCCCGCCACTCCCCCTTCACCCTTGGGGCCCTCGAGAGCTTCCTGGGCACTGTCCTTTCACGGCGAGGATACGTGTGGCACGCGTCATGCTCAGCTGTGTCCATGGGCACTGCCCGCTGCCCCAAGATGCCCAGGCCGCAGCTCCGTCCAGGAGAGTGAGGGGCCCGCGTGCGCATCCCGGCAAGGGTCCAGCCCCACGGGCACCTGGGGCCCCGCTGGAATGCTCCAGGGGCCTGGTGTCACATCAGGTCAGGTGCTCTGCTCCTCATGTCCACGGGCAGGGCCCTGGACAGTCCTTGGCGAGGAGGAACAGGGAGCGGGGGGGGGGCAGGGCAGAGCCAAGATCCGGCCTCCCCCAATGGCCCCGACAAGGCGGTTCCTGATGGCCAGGGTCCCCTCTGCCCTACGGTCTTGCGGCCACTGTGTCCAGCCTCTTCCTCACCTGCAGGGTCCCGCCCTATAGCTGTTCGCCCTGTGGCAAGGGGCCACGAGGCCAGCGATGTCTCGTGAGCTCCGGCACGCAGGTCAGCGCCTGGTCAGCCCTCAGGTACTGTGTCCGGGAGCACAGATGGGGCCCGGGATGTCCAGGGTGGCCCTTCCGGTGTGAGAAAAGAGCCTGGTCCCAGCCTGGAGGGCAGCAGAGGCTGGGACAGGTGCACTGGGCCCCAGACGCACATGCCTGTGTCAGCCTGAGCCTGTCCCTGGGCCTTGGAGCGGCAGCGAGAGCCCAGGAGGCGAGTCGCTGCCCCTGGACGAGGCCACGTCCCGTTCCGTCCCTAGCACCACCCAGGGGCCCCCTGCCTGGCCAGGAGTCACTGGGCGTGGCTCTCTCCAGTGGCTGATTTGGAGGGTGCCAGGGGACCGTGCTGTAGGCTGAGGTGGCACAAGAGGATTATCTGGCATGACCCAGGTCATTCGCTTTCAGATCCGGGCAGCGGCCAGCACCCGGGGCCTGCCCGGCTCCCGCCCCGCACGCCTCATCAGCTGTCCTGACTGCTGGGGGCCCAGGCAAACTCCTGCGCTCACATCTGGCGCTGTCCGTGAGTGGTCAGCGTGCAGGGGGCTGTCCCCTGAGCACAGGGTGTGGGCAGTCAGAGAGGGAAGGATGGCTCGGGCACCGGCTACTGGAGAGAAAGGTGCTGAGCACTGGGTCCCCCCAATTCCCACGAATGGGGCAGGGACCCCCACAGGCCAGAGATGGGCTGCCACGAGGGGACGGGCAATGTGGGCTGTGGGCTGGCGTGCAGACATGGTGTTGGCCCACCCGCGGTGTCTGTGCCGGTGGCCAGCCTGGCTGCAGACTGGAGAAGGAAGATGCGAGTGCCCAGCTGCCCGGAAGTCGCCTTCTGCAGCTGCGGGCCGAGCGGGTGGGATGAGCGTCTGGGTGTGTCCCTGGCTCTGCCCGCTGCCTTCCCAGTGTCCTGCGGCCCCAAGCTCCCTGCCCACCTCCCACGCAGCCCTGGCCGAGGTGGGCAGAGGAAGCGGGCAGGCCCACGGAGCTCTGCGGAGAGAGGAAGAGAGCTGGACAGCCCCCTGGGGTGGTGTCCGGCCCCCAGAGCCAGGGAGGAAAGAGTCCCGGGGCAGGGCCTGAGGCCGCCTTCAGAGCTCCAGCGGTTGGGGCTGTGGCCAGCTGGGCCCTGCTGTGGGCAGGCCCCGGCCCGCCCGGGTTCCGCGCTCAGCCCCGGGGCTCAGCGAGTGTCTGCCACCGGCCGCCTCCCTGCCGGGGGCCTGCGCAGTGTCCCCGAGATGCCCACTCTCTGCCTCTGCCTCTGGCCATGGGCTGGTGTGTGCTGGGCCATGGAGGGCTCCGGGCAGCTTGCACTTGACCTCCTGCCCCCGGGGCTCCCTGGTAGCACTTGGGCCTTCTGGGCCCCCCTCGTGCCCCTGCCCTGCCCCAACAGTGCCTGCCGTGAGCACTTGCTCAGGCCCGGCTGCCCAGCTGGGGGCGGCCTGTGGCTTTGTCCACTGCCCTGGAGCCCTTGGGGAGGGCGTGACAACCCCAGCCGGCGGCAGACCCCCTCCCTGGGTGGTGGGTCTCTGGGGACAGCTGCGTGTCTTCTCTCTGAGTGTGCCTCCATGGACACGGTTCCGCTCCGGCATCAGGCGGGGTCTCCCCTGCCACCTCCGGACCCTGAGGACGCAGCCCTCACCGGGCTCTTTCCCTGAGCTCTCATCCAAACGGTCTCCTCAGAGCACAGACATGCATGGCGCCCCCCACCCCCTTCCCTAACCAACACCAGTGGGCATGAGTAAGACCAGCTGACATTCCAGAACATTCTAGAACACTCCAGAACATTCCAGGAGGCTTGGCAAGTCACCCCGGCTTTTTGGGTGTTCCTAGGTTGGAACAAAAGGCCTGCAACTTTCCGGTCAGCAGAGAGAACCTGACCTTGAAAATTTCCTTCTGGGGGATGGACACAAGCCCTCGGGCCCAAACACGCCTCTCGCAGACGCCAGGCTCTGCGGGCTCGGCTTCCTTGGGGCTGGTCCCCGGGTCCCCGTGCTCTGCCTGCCTGGCCCTGCAGGAGTCCAAGCAACGTGCCCCCCAGACCCAGGGCTCGGGGCAGGATGCTGGTGGCCGTCACCGTGGGAAGGGTCTCCATGCCCCCGGGGGGCTGCAAGGCCCAGGCTGCCCCTGGGGGCCGGTGGGGGCCGGCAAAGCTGCCTGGAGGTGGCGGCGCCTCCCTGGGTCCCTCTCGGGGTGTCCCAGGCCTGAAAGACTCAGCAGCGTCGGTCGAACGGGAGCCACAGGGTTGTCATGGGCGCTGGGCCGCAGAGGGCCGGCCGGATGGAGGGTCTCCACCCGGGGGGGGGGGCCTGCGACCCACGGGGCGGCCGGCCAAGAGCCCCGAGTGACCACAGCCCATGGGAGGGTGCGGCAGAGCTGCAGCGGGCCGGGGTCCCGACCAGGTCCCAGCGGGGTGGTGGCGGCAGCGTGTCCGTGCCCGGCACCAGGCCTCCGGGGACCCTTCCATGGCCTGGCTTCCTCCTCCCTTTCCCATTTGGAAATGGTGAGGGCAAAGGGCAGGGGTCAAAGGCCGTGGGCTGGCAACGGTGGCTTTTTTTTAAGAAAATAAAAGAAAAATTTAGTTCGAGAGCTGAGATGTCCAAAGTTGTCTTGCGAGTTGCATTGGGCCTGTAATATTCCAACACGAAGTCCCACCCTTGTGTCCCCGTCCCCCACCCGTGGCCCCGAGTTCCCTCCCTGCCTGTTCCTGTTTGCAGTGCTGCTGGCTCTGTGTTCGAGGACAAGGCGGCCTCTCACCATGTCACCGTGCGCAGCCCTGGAGACGGGGGACTCCCCGCGGTGGGCGTGACCAGCCTTGGCCGCCCACCCTGCCCCTCACCCCAGCAGTGCTGGGGACAGTGACCCTGGTTCAGAGCTCAGCTCCCAGGGCTGGGAGGTGCCCGCTCAAGCGGCCAGCCTGGCCACTGGCCCCCTCACGTGCAGAGGCAGTGGCTGGCGAGGCCACTAGCCGGGACCCTGGCACGGAGCCTCTGACTGTCCAGGGTCCCGGAGGTGCTTCTTGTCCCCATTGTCCTCCTTCGTCGCCATCACTGGGGCCAGCCCGAGGCGGGGAGGGTGGCATGATTCGCCGGGGACCTTGGAGAGGCTGGGCCTCCTGTGAGGGGTTGTGTGAGCCCAGGGCGGACCCCCTTTCCGTGAAGTCTGAGCAGGGGTGCAAACGCGCCATTTCTCTAACGCGGTGAACGCGGGCCTGCCTGGACACGCCTGGGCGGGACACAGCCCCTCCGGCACGGTGCGGGCGCGGGTCACTCGGCCTGAGCGCCTCTGGGCTCGGCCACCGCTATGGCCTTCACTGCAGGAGCTGGGGGGCCCCGGCCAGCCCCGCCAGGTCACCCCCAAGCCCTGTGGTGGGCTCCCCGCTAAGGAACCCACACGCCTCTAGGGGTCCCACGTGAGTGTCAGACAGGGCAGGAAGCTTCTGGAGCATGTGGTCAGGAAAGGGCCGAGCAGAGGATGGAGCAGCCCCGGGCTGGGCGTGACGAGGACAGAGCTTCCCCCTTAGGACCCACGGGCTTCTGGAACCCTCTCCCCAGCCCCCCTCCCCTCCTCCACTCCCTCTTTTCCTCCCCTCCCTCCCTCCCTCCCTCCTTTCTCCAGGCCTTTTTTCCCTTTTCTCGGGGGAAACCAGCCCCTGGGGGTGCCAGGCCAGCCCAGCTCCCCGCCCCCCCCCCCCCCACGGCATCTTCTGCACCTTGGCAGCAGCCACCCGCCTGGGGACACCTGCACGTTTCTGAGGACGAACCTGTCCCAACAGCACCCAGTGTTCAGACGGGCGGCCCAGGGCACAGCAACCCTGCCCAGGGCCCGGGACACACAGCAGGGCCGGTGCCCGCGCCCTGCACACACTGAGGGGGGCTCCGGGGCGTCTGCGGGGAGCCAGGACCAGCTGCTGGAGGCTCCTCCTCCCCAAATGGTTCTGGGCCCAAACCCCTCCCCTGCACTCCCGTTGAGTCCCTGTTTCCCACGCCGCCCGGACTCCAGATTGGAAGGAGGGGAGCCTGGAGGAGGCGGCATTAGTCACGCTGCTGCTGGCAGGAAGCTGGGCCAGACGCCACCTCCCCACCAGCCTCGCGCCTGCTCCCGCTGCCAGGTGACCCTGGTTGTCAGGGGCACCTGGTCCCCCCCGCCCCGCGCCCCCCCAGGCCCGACCCCACCGGCTGAGGCTCTCCCCAAGGGTCACGCATGAAGGTCTGCAGGGGCCGACCGGCCGCGGGGCCATCCTGGGCGCCCCACGTTGTCCCCCAAGCACTGCCAAGAGTAATTCCTCAGTGCAGAGCCAGGAGTAACCTAGTGTGTGGCCCCAAACACCCACCTCCCCCCCTGCCCCCACCTGAGCCTGAAGGACTCACGGCAGCCGTGGGTAGGGACCCAGAGCCTCCCCAGAGCTCTGGCTGGCTGGCTGTCATTCTGAGCACGTGTGCAAGCTCCCTGACAGACGTACGCACTTCAGTCCCGCTTCTCTGGCGGATGCTGACAGCAGAGACGGAAACTTCTAGAGAGCTCCAAGGCTGGACGGATGGGATGGTGGAAGGGGTGTGCCTTGCATGCGGGCAAGCCAGGTTTGAGCCCTAGCACCCAGGTGCCCCTGAGCACAAAGCCAGGAGGAAACCGTGAGCGTTGGCAGCGGTGCCCTGCCCGCCCATGGATGTGAGGGGGCTGGGCGGACGCTCGTGCCTGGAGTCTCCGTGCTGGTCTCCCCAGCACGGGGGGCGGCTCCTCCAGCTTCCCCCCCGCGGACAGCCCCAAACGCCCCTCCACAAGGGGAGGGAAGGGAAGCCGGCGGTCTCTAGGGAACAATCCCCCGCTGACACGGCCACTCGCCCAAGTCTCCCTGCCGGCCTCTGTCGCTGGTTGGTCTGTCGTGGGGCAGGCCGGACCCCAGAGCCTGAGCACAGCCCAAGGACGCGGGCACGTGTCGCCTCACTGCCTCGATTTCCAGCTGGATTCCGAGGTGAGAGGAGGGAGGCCTCGGCAGGGGCTGGTGGCTGTGGCCCCCAGGCCGCGGGACAGGTCCCCTAGAAACAGCCAATTCCTTTGCCTCTCGAACGATCAGTCACCTCCAGGGACGACGCGCACCTGGGGAAAACTCGGGTTTTGCTGAGATTGGTAGGGGGCCATACCTGGGGAAAGGTGCTAGGGCTGACTCCCGGCTCTGTGCTCAGGGTCACTCCCAGTTCTGTGCTCAGGGCTCACTCCTGGGGGGCGTACTTGGTGTCGGGGACAGAATCTGCTTCCCCACTGCACTGTCTCCATTCTCTTCCCGGAGGCTTACTGGCCAGGTGGACAGTCCCCTCTCCACCATTAGGACCCCTGCTCTGGGTTTCCTGGGGTCTCTGTTCCAACACGGCAGTGGGACGGCTCAGGAAAGCATTGAGGCCGGCGGGAGGCAGGGCAGCCCGTGCAAGGCGAACATGCCAGTCGCCGCCCGTCTCTCCGCCCAGGCCACGCACAAGGGAGAGGCCTCGCCACTTTGTGGTGGCCGCACCCAGGACCAGGCACCCGACTTTCTGGAGCAGATGGTGGCGCGAATCTCCCCGAGCCGGGCTTCCTGACAGCACCACGGCCCCAGGAGCTTATTTAAAGGCCACCTTGTGGCGAGATGTTTCAAGCCAGGAATTCCGCTGGATTCTAAGGATCAGGCCGCGGAAAGGAAGCCGCTCACCGCAGATCCGGGAGCCTCGTGATGGGGGTGGCTCCTCCCCCCCTTGAAACTGCACTTCCCTCCCCCCGAAAATCCTCCGGTGCAGCCTTAGGGAGGGGGCCCCCCACCCCACCCTGATCCCCCAAGGTTTCTCCCATCCAGTCCCAGGACTCATCCGAGCACGCTGCCCAGGGCTGTGGGGACCCTGGGGAAGGACTGTGTCCTGTGTCCTCACTGGGGGGAGTCACACGCAGACACAGGACCCCTGCAGGAGATGGGGTTCGACTCAGAGGAGACTGGGCCCCGACTCGGGGAGCACCTAGGGGGTCCCAGGCTGGTCAGTGACACCAAAGGTGGGGCTCGGAAGGATCTGGCCTCACCCACTGTCTTCTGGGCCATTGCATGCGCAGGAGAGCTTGGTTCTGTGTCCCTGTCCCATGTGCACGTGTGGGGATGTGTGCAGACACCCCTGTGCTTCGTGCACGTGTGCGTTGTGTTTTGTGTGTGCCTGTGAGCACACGGCAGTGGAGGGGTGAGCAACTGAAGTTGGGCTAGGATTGGGGTCAGTGCACAGAACCAGTCGGGGGCTGGGAGACCCCGGGCCCTTTACCGCAGCGGCTCCCCACAGCTGTGGCCTGGCCTGCCCCCGCTGCCTGGCACGGGCAGAGCTCACAGCTGGCCACACCTGCTCGTCTAAGGAAGCTCTGGATTCAGCGGCAGTCGAGGATGAGGATGGGCGTCAGAGTGGGCCGGGTGGGGGATGGAAGGCCTCCTGAGCCCCGGGAAGCAGAGCGGCGCTTCAGAGTGTTTGAGTGTGCCCCTGTCGCCTCACTGTCCCTTGCCCCTTCTCAGGGACAAGCCTCCCCTCGGCCTCCGGTCGTCTGTTCACAGTGACCTGGGGAACAGCCCGCAGAGAGGCCGTGGGGAGCAGGGGCTTCCCCGTGTAAGAGCCGCTCAAAGATGCAGAGGTGGAGGCGACAGAACAGGGTCCCATGGACCAGAGATACACAAAGTCCAGACACTATTTCCAGAGGAGGAGCAGAATGCAGGGAGCAGGCCAGTCACCCCTGGATGGCTTCCTGTAGGAGGCCCCGTTCAAGGCAGAGTGTGTGTGTGTGTGTGTGTGTGTGTGTGTGTGTGTGGGAAGGTCTGGGAGACGCAGAGCCTGGGGCCCTTTGGGACAGAGCTGGGCCCCTGAATTCTTGGGCCAGCGCCTGGGTTTCTGCTTTGGCCTGCAGAGGCCTCACCTGTTGGGTAATTGAAACCATCTTGAGTGGGGAGCAAAGGAAAATCCAGAACAATGAGAACCTGTCTGGGTTTGGGGTAAGGAA